>VBVQ01000012.1:6621-151587 GCA_011636635.1 Tetramorium simillimum | reverse complement strand
ATACAATTTTAATCAAGAAAAAATGAATTGTTGCAACTCCTCTGTATTATAGTAATTCAATTTTATTTCTTGATTTATTACAATCACACGATTTCTGGAGAAGTAAAAATTTAAAGAAACAATAATGATTATACAACAGCATAAAAATATATATGTGAAACTTATTAGTTTATATAAATATTAATATTTTTTCAATTAAAATGTAAATAGTATCAAATTACGAAGAGAATATAAATAATCCTTTTCAAATAAACGTTATATTAACTGCAAGAATTAACAGAGTATTTATAAAAATTGATATGAAATACAAGACTATTTGACATACCTATATGTATACGATGTATATTTAGTTTACAATCAATTAAATATTTTAAAATTAATTGGCGATCTCGTGGTTTATTGTATGGCACACAATGCGTTGTATTTATTCAAAATCGCGAAGTGAGTTTCGAACAGTAACTCCATAATAACTTCATATACCTTCGTGTTATCTTTTGAAATGCGATCATTTCCTATGAATAATTACCGATTGTCATAGTTCGTGCAGTTTATTCTCCGATTAATAAATTGTAAGCGTGTGGAGATGACATCATTTATCAATTATTATTATCAACAATTCCGTATTATTACTTAATTTGGCAATTAATCGCTTGTAATCGGAATTAATTACCAAAGCAATCTTTTCGCATAATTTACTCGTAATATAAAGCAGAAATCAAAACGACAGGGACCGTGAATTACAAATTGCTCTCAATTACGATACATATAACAATTATCTATTTAATAATATTTGAATTCGAGCGTATATCGCATCGCGTTTCAAATTTTTCGTTGATTTAAACTCTTAATTAGTCAAACAATATCAGATTACGAATCGCGGTACAATATATGAATTGCGGAATCAAGTTTACCAAAGTGGAAAATGTACGTTTGATAGCTTATCGAAATTGATTTGAAATCTAGAGAAGAAAATATCCGGCCTGAAAATTAACTTTGTAAAATTACAAATATTTCGCGATAGCCACGAGTCGCGCGCGATTGGCATACCTTGAAGTTTGTTGTTACTGGCGTACTAGTGTATGTAGTACGGAGTCGCGTTTACGGCAAGGTCGCGCGCTATCACTCGCGCGGCAATACTCGAGCAGATAGGCAGCGGCGCGAGCTCCGCTCTCGTATCGTAATATTATCCACCAAATGCTCAACCAACGATAATATTCTCGGTACCAACAATAAATGATTACCAGTTCGCATTTTTACTCCATTTTCACGCTGACGATTCGCCGGCGCGTCGATTGTTACGTGCGCAGGTACACGTCGCGTAAAATGCTCGAAATAAATCGTGTACGCGCGAAATGAATCGTGTTGAATAGCATTGTGACGCGATTCAATTGGCATAATAAGCGCAGTCGTAATTCATTCCATGTTTTAATAATTGTCGAATTTAGTGTGAATGCAGCGAACATATCGGTGATCTGTTACAGTAGATTCCGCCGCTCGTCGAGTCACGTAGTCACGTTCTCATTGCGCTCACTTCACGCTGCATGTCGCGTATGCCGCGCGGGCCGCGCAATCGGGGGTTTTTTTTTCACCTTCGTTAGTCGCAATAAAATACGTGACGCGTGTGATTATAATGTCGGGAGTGTCGTACGAGGAGTCGCGCGGTCATTGTAATCGAATCGTTACGGCGCGCAATCGTGTGATCAGCCGTGTTTTCGCGAGTGAATTTTGTGCGAGTGCGGCAAAGGAGTTTCTAACCTGGAAGGAGGAGGACGCCTGGGAGGCGTCGGGCAACGGCGGAGCGGTCTTGAGGTGAGTAACTTGTTATTATATTTGTTGCTCGTAAAATTAATTTTAACGCGCACAATAATCATTTTTTGACATACTTTACTTTGGATGATTGTATATAATTTGGATTTATTTTCTAGGTCAACGTGGTACTCGTAATTCGGTTGCGGCGCGTCGGTATTGGTAAGACAGATTAACTTCTATTTTATTCACAGCAGTAAATCTGTAAAAACTGTATCAGATATAAAATGTATATAGCTATACATATAAATGTACGTACATATATATGTATATATATATATACATACGTATATAGAGATTTAGGATTAAATGTTATTTTTAAAGCGATGTAAAAGGCAATACTCTGCTGAGATTTTTTAAATTTAAATTCGTCACAAATAAAAGAACAGGAAGGTTTTTGCAGTATTATAGTTGCGTATTTTAATTTATTTATTTAATATGAAAAGCGTCCATAGTTATTAATTATTCTTCACATTCGGCAGTTTTATTCTATTTATAGTGTATACGTCTCTCTATTAATTTTTATATAAATAATTTTATATCTCTTCACGATATATAATATGGCGCGTGATTTACGCTTATTCCGAATAGGAAGAATTGATCCCGCAATTGACGGTAATTAATCTCACGCGATTATGCAGCGTCCTTTGCGTACGTGTCATCGACAGACACGTACTTCTCGAGTTAAAATCGACACGCAGGCCGCGCTCGATAACGAGTACCGGCGCGCTGAAAAGAGATCGCGGTAAAAGGTGGATGTTTGTTGACACAGGCACACCCAGTCCCTAAAAAGGGCGCGTGAGAATATCGGTTGATCTGCTGTTTGCACAGCCCTCCGCGAGGAGAGACGTTAAAATGATTAAGGGTTGTTTTTCAAGCCGCGCCGAACATTGTGTAGTATCACAGTAGTATACGAGTTTGTAACTGACAACTTCCTTTTCGGTCATAAAAACAACATGTGATATCATGATCACCATGGGTGGTACTGAGAATTACTGTTGCCGGTATCAATTCAACTTCTCGTTTATTATTGTTTGCTATCGAAAGAAATAAACAATTATTTAAATATTGAAATATACGTACATTATATGTAAAGATATGTAGCTCTTATGGTTAATTATGTTAGACTCGTTAATTGGTTTTCATGAGTCGTAGAAATTTTATTATTATCTTATGACAAAGTTTGATCCTCTTGTCGTCCTCTTTATTCGACAACGTGAGAAACGGAAAATGAAATGATAAATCACGTGAGATATTACGACGATTGCACAAAGCAATGTTTGTAAAACGTGCTTAACAAAAATAGGCTTGGCAGCCAAAGGGCTAGAAACGATTTGCGTCTACGCTAACAATAGATCAATTGAGTTCGATACGTTGAATATCTCTCGCTTATAACGAGCTCGCCGACAAAGTATCGACAAATCCCCCGCAATAAGATTGCGGCAGATGCGAGTATCAGCTGCGTCGCCGCAGGCGGTCAACATCTCGTTTTGTAATAAGACATTTCTAGATAATGTGTTTTTCCGTAATTTTAGTCGTAAGCATATGCGCGATTTGAGTATTCTCTATCCATATAGATATATAAATTGTATATTGAAGGTAAATTATTGTGTTTAGATTAATATTATTTCCACAATGTATTACGCCAGATCTTGAGATTTCGAGATCTTCAATTTGAGATTCACGACGTGAATTTTTCGACAAAAAGTTTCTTTCTGGAGAGAATTATTTACCATATCATATCGAAAATCACATTTCAGCTCTTTTGGACTGGATAAGAAACTATTATATATTTTCAATGGCTTTATGCTTCGCACATCGCTTATTTCCATCTCTCACGGGATAACATACAAGCCGGCTGTACGATCGCGTCTGTATTGGCAGGGCTCGATATTCCCGGGCGTAATTTCCTCTTTCGGTTTTACAAGTCAATTCAAACTCGTTCGTGGTATATTAAATCCGCCCCTGTGCCGCATTCTTTCCGGTAGCCGTCATTTCACACGGCACGGTTCGTGAAGCCCACCGCGCCGTTACAGTGGCGAGCCGATCAAGCGAGCTGCAAGCTGCACTTAAGCTCGAGATAAGGGACCCGCCTGTTGGGCGGTTTTGCGGTGAAATCGGCAGGAAGGGTCCGCTGAAAGGCACGGTAACTGCAAGTGACCACCTCGTAACTTGCACCGTCCGTTGCAACAAAGACCTCGAGGCGTTTTCCGTAATAACGTGTCTTTGAATCGATTTAAAAAAGAAAGTAAGACAGTAATTTCATTTGTACAATCACACTAATAACATGGAAATTTAAAAGGCGTCTCAAACTCTGATGAATTTCAAGAACTCAGGGTATATTTTAAATATAATTTTGCCGTTATTCGGACATATCTTGGCGTTATTCTGAATTATTTGAGTGATTTCTCGTATCTTTATTGAAATATATACAGTTAGGATAATACGTATTAATTAAAAAATATATATAAATTTGTCGCAAAGTTAACCGATCGAGGTCTTATTACGTAGCACGCATATTATATGCAATTTCTAGATTCTCACGAGAGCTGCGCCGTTGTTTTCTATCGTTTTGGCTAAGGCTAGCTAATGCAGCGACTGTAAGATCTTGACATGAGATGGATATCGTATTCCCTATAATGCATGGGTCGGTTCAGCACCGCTGAATTCTGCATCGCGCACGAACTGTCTTTTGCATAGGTTATCTCGAAAGACCCGGGAATCCGGCATGAGATGCGATTTTTTTCGACATGACGAATATATCGGAATCACGACGATTCTCCTGAGATCGAGAAAAGTTTTGCAACTTTGTAATAATGGTTTGTAAGAACTTTATGACATAGGTTGTTCACATTTTTACCTTGTTCTGCATTATTTGTTCCACCAAATTTGGCAGCAATAATTTCATTGATTTTACTATGGCAATCTAAATCACATTCTTTGTAATTACAAAGGTGTCATGTATTTTTCATGGATAAGAAATTATTACATATCGCAGTCGCGACAATATTTCCTCATTCCATTATTCGATTACTGATTCGATTACGAAGCCTTAAGTAAATTTATACTTGTGGAACCCTTGAAAGCTCTGGAATTTCCTTTCCCTCGCGAGTAAACAGTTCGTCGTAACGTAAACACGTCCGGCCACGTCAATGAATGAACCGGTCGGCAGGATTTCTCCGCTTTAAAATTCATCCTGGCCGCGCGCCAGACAATTCATGCATATTCACATGACTCGCGCGACCAGCGAGAACGGATGGCAGGGAAGAAGGGCCGAGAGAGACGAGGGGGGAGAACTAAAAAAAAAAGAAGAAGAAATAAAAAGAGGAACGCGTCGATAATCGAGATCGGACGTGGCGGAGTGCCGCGAAGTTCAGGCCGGGACTCGTGATTTCAATTTTAAATGCAAGTCCGCGAATCGCTCGCACGAGGGTACACGCGGGGGTGGGATGAAAGTTCCAGCCATTGTGCTCATACGTATGCGCATTTCTATGGGTACGGTCTTCCGATATCGTCGAGCGGGTCTTAGCCGGCCCCTCCGCGATGCTGCGAGTCTAGTCATCGTGAAAATGCAATGAGATGCACACGCGATAGCGGCGATTCTCTCTTGTAGATCGAAATGATAAGTTCCAAGGGAGATCGCGTGGGGAAAATTGGTTTGCGTTTCGATTCATGCAATTTACGTTACATGATCGGTGTATTTTGACGGTTTATTCCGAGCGCGAATCGGTTCTCGAAAACTTCATTGCAATATGTAAGTCGTATCAATTTGTATTCATATCTTATATAAATTCAGAGTTTTAAAATGTGTCTTATGTTATTTTCGGAGTGTGATTGGTGTCACGTGTATTTAATAAAGTGAAAATCTCGATTAATATTCTATTAATATTAAAATTATCGTATTCCGTATTTCACTTTATAATTCTTCGAAATTTCAATAAATATCACCACAAAAATTAATTCATCGTTCATTATACGGAACAAGACTAAATAAAAAAGTACGACGATCCGCTATAAACGTTATAGCAGCAATACGCGAACACAAATTCCCGACAACGTATCAATTATTGCTTTTTTTTCTTCCATCGTTTAATCATGCGCCATGCAGGGGGCACCAACGTTCCGGCGCGCAGATGAACTTCGATTAAACGAATTAAAAGCCTGCTCGTGCTGAACACGGTAATTGGCTATAGACGATTACGAGATAAGTCGCGCCAATTTCGGCGGCAACACAGCGGAATCGTTCCATTTAAAACGCCGACTCGCCGTCGTTGAATCGACCCACATGCCGCATTTATCCCCTTCGGACCCCTTTTCCGCCAATCAGTGGTTGTTGAATTGCAAATTAATGCAGAGACGAAGCCGCCACCGAAAAATTGCAATGCACGAATTTTGTTCGAACTTATCGGCATTCATCACGGTGGACTGTCGTCGAACACAGGCTTTTACTCGCTATAATTGGATAATAGCCCCCGTAATCATAATTGCATAAATCAACAACATAAAGATTATTCGAGAAACGAAAGCCTGTATGAATATTGTTGCGTTAAGAGTTTTTTAATAATATTATTGTAAATATTAATTCTGTTATCAATATATCAATGCTGAAAAATAACACTGCAAGAGACAGTATGCGTTTTATTTGTCGTTATAAAAAAGAATACAATTTTATATTGTATTAACGTATGTAAGATTAGTAAAATTCTATTTAACGATATGAATAATGAACAATAAATGATAGCCCTATCGATGATCACATTTACATATATAGAGCTATTAAATCTGTTTTAATAAGAATGAATTAATTAACTAAACTAATCAGCTAAATATTATAATAAGTTTCAATTATAATAACTTTATTTATACAATGGTCAGTCACTTATTCTTATAATATTAATTATTGGGTTATCCTGTCAATTGATGAGATAATGCATTCTAATGATTATTTAGTGCTATTTAGTTATAAAAGTCTATAAAAGTCTTATCTTATAGGTTCCAAAACAAAGAGTTGACTATTTGTAGTTTTTTGTGCATCCTGGCGTCGCCGTCTAATTCTGGCGGCTATAAACGGCATAAATAAACTTGGGTCATGTTCGATATCACTTCCGCCTTGAATACGCCGAACTATAAGACTCGCCACGTATCCAACTATTAGGGTGATTGTCAAGCCTATAGGGTTATACCAAAAATAGGAGATGCGATACAAATAGAAGTATGACGACTGATCTGGTTGTACAGTACTGCAAAGAAAGAAACAATGATTTAAGAAAAATAAATAATAAAATAATAATTTTTAATATTATCCGACGAATAGTTTGCACAGTTAAAACGCTAAACAAAAAAAAATCTTTCTTATAATGTCTCGTTACTTTCTCCACTTTCTCTTTACTGTTTTGTATTAATATAAAATGCCTAATTAGCAAAACATCTTCCTTCTTAAAGATAAAAACATTATTCGCACTTGAATTACGCTCGCGAGAAATGCATTTCTTATTATCTACTATTTTCGAGATTATTTCAATTAGTTGAGATCGTCCATCTTTACGCCTTTTCGCAAGCGGCCTTTCAATTTCTTGCCACGTTGAAAATGGACCGGTCGATTTAAACGAATTCCTGCCGACAAAGAGAAAGCTATAATATATCTAATCTCGGTAATAACGACGCGGCGCGGATTCTGCGGGACAACCGTAATTTCAGTTTATTAACGGTGCAATTAGTGTTATTTACCACCGTGGGAATGCCGAATAGCTTATCGTCCATGAGAAAGTGACAATCATGAAAGAAATCAGGAAGCAGTGCTTAAACTCGCAACTAATTACGGCAGGACGAGATATCTCCATGCGCAAAGCAACATTGACGCTCCGCGAATTTCGAAGAGTCGCGATAAGGCGATTTACAGCGCGTCGATAATTCATATTCTAATCGTCGCGCGATACGTGCCATGCATCGTCGAGCCGTTCTTTCTCCCCCTATCTATTTCCCTAAGATAAATTTATGCTCATTCGATTCGGTCTACAACGAGCGAGATAAATGGCTGGCGATTGTAAATACATGTTGCATTTATTGCCGATAATGCTGTAATGCTAATATTTGAGCGCCGCGTGATTCTCGAGGTACTTTTAGTTTAAAGGAAATGTCTCATTATGCACGTCTAAAGTGTGGAATTTTTGTCGATTTTTCAAGTGAAACGTATATATAATCCACTTGAAGAGTATATAATACATTAGATAAATATAACTAGAATCCAGAAATAAGGAATAATAGATTAACAAATCTAATTAATCGTATTATGAAATCGATTATTGTTTATGCATCTTGAATGAATTTATTTTCAGAGCTCCATTTGTAATATGATTCCTTTTGCGTATTTTTTTTTATTATTTGAATTAGCGATTTGAATTGTGCAGTTTCTAGTAAGCACGGTTAATTTCATCAATTTTGGAAACGTATAAATTTGAAACTTTAATTCTTCAAGAGTATTTTAAAGTATTAAATATATTTCTTAATAAAAAATCTAATAACCGAAAAACGTAACGCATGGGTTTGAATATTTGTAAAGTTTGGATGATATCAATTGAATATTGATTTTTACTGTATTCTGAAAATATCCTACCTGTTAAAGTTCATGTTTTCATCACGCATCAATATTGTTGAATTCGCGCAATTTTCGATCGACACTGGTAACGTCGGAACTGGTGGCTTAGGTGTCCCGAAAGTGGCCCATAAAGAGATGCTTAACGCCGAAATCATGCCAATAATAGTTCCCGTCTCGTTAGCTCTCTCGCTAATCATTCCGAGAGTAAAGATACCCAAAATCGGCCCGCCAATCGCTCCGTGAACGCTGAAGGCAACGCTGACTAATGAGCCCATTGTCTTCGCTATTAACGCTAAGAACATGCAAATAACGCCATTAAAAACAGTAAGAGCCTTGGCTATTAAGGTGGCCCTGTTGTCATTAAATTCTATCCCAAATTTTCGATGCAGTGGCTTCACGTAATCTTCGAGCGCTACCGCGGCTAACGAATTCATCATAGCGGAAATCGTGCTTAGACTGGCGCTGAAGACACCGGAAACAATAAGGCCAACCAATCCGGGTGGCAATTTCTCCACAGTAAAGTAGGGCAAGATTTTGTCGTAAGTTGAAATTTGTCCGGAGACAACAGGATCGCAATCTTTGTACACTGCGTAAAGTGATGCACCGGCGAAACATGTTAGAAAGCCTATCAATAAGATGAATGGGCCACATAGAAATAGCGCGTGCGTGGCCACTTTTACGTTTCTGTGGAAATAAGAATAGATTGTCGCGCGTGTAATAGCAGAACGACATTATATAAATGCGTATTGTAAAATATAAAATATTGACGTACTTAACGGTCATTAAACGTTGAACCTGCACCTGATTTACCGCAATATACGCTAGACTTATTGCCCCTCCTCCAATCAGAAGACTCCACCACGTGTATTGCACAGTTGGATCTAAACTCCATCTGTGGAAAATATATTAATATTCTTATTTTATCTACTTTATTATTGATTGCATCATCACATCTAACTTACTCAGAAAAATTTAGACGACCTCCCTCTTGCGTGATACGCCAAATGGCACCGATTCCTCCGTCAACGTTTTCAGCGACGAAGAAGACGATGATACAGAGCGCAACTAACATAAGCAAGCCTTGGAAAATGTCGGTAATCAAAACCGCTTTGATACCACCCAACGTAGAATAAAAGGTACAGATTACAGCCAGTACCAAAATACTCATGGTACTGGACAAACCTGTAGTAGCCTCAAGGGCTAATGAAGGAGCGTACAGCATCACCCCGGTCAGTAACATCGTCTCAGTGAAATTAGCCGCACTTACGAGCAACCGCATGTGCAATCCAAATCGCTTTTCTAGATACTAAGAAAAAAAAAATTGTCTAGAAAATATATCGTCAGTACATTCATCTAAAATATATTTTTCTAACAATTTAAAATTAGATATATTAAAAATTTATTTTGCAATTTGATTCAAAATCTTTGAAAATATTTGATTGATTTTTAATTTCTAATTAATTTTATTATTCGCCATTTTTAAAAATTTGCCTTAATATGTTCGATTATACATCCGCGCAATGTTATATCATTTAACTGATATTTAACTGCTCCGAAGAGCATAGAAATATTGTTTAGGCTAATAAATAATATTGCTCGTGTAGTTATTCGACAATTACCTCATAGATGCTTACGACCTTCAACTCAAAGAAGACTGGCAGATAACAAAGGGCTATGATCGGTACGATGAAAATGCCAGTAGTATACATTAATGCGACGATCACACCGCGGATGTAAGATTCCCCGCTCATTCCGAGCATGGTAATTCCTGATACATGAGAGGCCATCATGGCGATCGAGAGGGGCAAGACACCTAATGAGTTGTCCGCGGAGAAAAATTCCTATCGATCGATAATTGTGCAACCGGTTAAACAGCAGTCTTGCATATAGGAAATCGTTTAAGATGCGCAACGCGTTTCCATAAAGAGATCCACTCGTCATCGCGATAGATAAAATTATCCACGTAAATCCTGATTCTGCTGTTTTTTTTTTTAAAGCAAAACCTCTAATCATTTAACCACATTAGCCAGAAAAATACTAAAACACGATCTATCTAGATATATAATTCATCAACTAAGACATTCGAGTTCTTAATTAAAATATAGTTTAATTAAATCAATCTTTGCTAAAATTATGAAAGATGTTATCAGTAATCTCTGAAAAATTATAGTTGATAACATAATTATTTAAAAGCACTTTTTTTCTTAAGAATAAGATAAATGCTGTGCGCTAATAGTCAGACGATCAAACGCGTTCTACCTCATAATTACGATATACGTTTGAATTGATCTATCGCTCGACGTACACAAGATTTATACATTATCGATTAGCGCTTCTCAAATTATTGAACCGAATCATAGCAACAGTTAATTAACATGTCGAACATTGGGAAAATCAGCTGGGACTTAATTTATAACCGACTCATAATTTACGCAGATAGTAATATTTATCGCAAGATGAGATCGATTGCGTACATATAACGGTATAGATATGATTCGCGTGCGGATTATCGCGATCGGATTAATTTAATGACGAATTGATCCATCGTGTAGAAATTGATTTTTTGTAAACTGACCGCTGCTGTGCGTTGTCGACCACCGCTGAATCGATAGTAGAGCCCGATAATGACAGAAACCGACATAATTACGCCGATCACAAGATAGTCTTGCCATTGTAACACGTTAGTTTCACCTTCGATAAATGTCTATAAATAAGGACAAACAATAAGTTCTTCTTTATTACGATTTATGGAAAAATCGAAAGTAGAATTTTTAGTTTAAAAAAATTTTTTTGAATTTTTTAAAATACTTTATTTAATTTTAAAACATGTCGCTAAAATAGTAGCCAAATTATTCTCTTAAATACTTTAAAATTTATAATCAAAATTGTAATAAACCTATTTTGGAAAATAATTGTTTGATATTTAATTATATAATTTGTACTTACCATTCTGTAAAACTTGCACCGTTCACTTGATGAAAAATTTAATTTTAATTGTGCTATTTAAATTTTGAAAATTTCCACCAAAATAAGAGATTTATGCGATTTTTTCTCCACTTCGAAAACACTAACAGCACGAGGATCCAAAAGTTCATGAGTGTTCGACAAGGCCTCACTAACGAATGTGTCCGTTTCCATTGCATGCTGCAAAACGCAAGAGAAGTTATTACGTAAAGAATTGCTCGGCATATTTAGAGTTAAAGCACGCAAACCACAGACTTTTCATCGGTAAATTAGACTTCATAACTATATAGTAGATGTAGTAATATGCTGTTAAATGCTAATTAATGGTCAGATAAATAAAAAATTAATTTACGTAAATATCGTGAATATTGGAAGAAAACTGAGTTTCGTAAAAAAATAATGTAAAAAAATATGTTTATTGTATATGAATAAATATATAAATGTATGTAAATTTGTCATATGATATATAAAAAATTCTTTCAGCGGATTTACAAAAGTTATGATCGATAGCTGTAATATTAGATACGGATATATCGGTTGAAATATTGAATCCTGAAGAAAGATTAGATTGCGATCATGGGATAAGCTTAACCTTAATTTAATGTGCCACGATATCGTTCAAGATGATTATCTTTACACTCTAGTCGATGCGATGGATCAATTTACTTAACAGCAATGAAACGAAAAAGGGACAGGTAGAAGCTCCAAATTAATAGATACATTTAATTCCGATGTTAATTAAATAACTAACATAATTGAATCTATCTAAGAGAGTATGTCTTTGCTAACATTATATTGTGCAGCATTTATATTTCTAGCACACGCCATTAAATTTTTGTTTAAACTGGTTATGAACAGGTTTCCCGTATGTATTTTCTGTTTTTAAAATGCAATAAATGTAATTCATGCTTTTAAAAACAAGAAAACAAGAAGTAAAAGATGTTAGATTACATAATAATATGATGATAAAACAAGAAGAAAAGTTATTTCTCAGCAAATATACAAAAATAATGGACGTAATTTCTGTCACATTACTATGTCACATTACATTACATAATAATTATTCGTGTATATAATGTTATGATCATAATGTGTATATAATGTTATGATCATAATGTTGATTCTAGTATTACGATACTATTATTTTAGAGACAAAAGACAGTTGTAAAAATGTACGAATAATCGGTGGCATGGATACACGATGATTTCAGATTTTTTAAAATTATACATGATCAAATAATTATGAGTAACTTCCACTTGTGGAAATATCTTTAAAGATTTAAATATGTATCTTTTAACAGTACCTTTCTTACATACTTGTTTTTAGTTCTAAAATAATTTAGAACAGAAGGGAAAAGGAGAAGAAAATTTAGATTGTTTAAAAGGAAAACGGATGCATTTTGTTGTATACTCATTTTGACGCGTATTTTCTTGCTTGAAATTATTTCCGTAGCTAATTCATGCAACACGATAATGGTTAATGACAAACCCGTTTAAGCGTCGACTAATTTCCGACATTGTTACTGGTCTGTCGACCGCGTTGTTTTACGCGAATAGCATTGCTGATGAAAGAGGGGAAAAGAACTGCGGACAAAAGAGGAACGGCGAAAGAGAAAGAGAGGAGGATAGGATGGGGGGGAAAAAGAGGAACTCGTAAGTGGTGAATTCCCGTCATTAAGTCGTTAGCCGGACGACAGCAGACTAACTGTCGGCTAACTGGCTGCTGAACTTGATCGATCAATCGTTGACCCCCACGGTCAATCGAAATTTACCGTGTTAACCACTCTTGTTCCACGTAATTCGTCGACATTATCCGGATGCGTAGACTGCTTTCGATAATTCGATGAGGGAAAGTATATCGTCGTGAAGCAGCTGAACGGTTTAATTTGGAGGCAGTACAGGGGTTAATGTAAATTTTGTTTGCGCGTCAATTATTGCGAAAGCCACGTAGTCTCTATTGTGTAATTTGTCTTCTTGCATTATAATTAGGAACTTTTAAAGAACTTTTATCTCGTTTTTGAGATATTTGACAAATTTTTAGATCCTTTTTTTATTTTAAGGAAACATTTCTTCTCTCTGAAGAAAACGATTTTCTATTCTAATATTGGAATAAATATTCATTTATTCATAAAGTACATCTGTGTAATTTAATTATCCAAGCGTAACGAACTACTAATTGATTTTACTCGTTATATGCGATTATGAATTCTCAGAAGCATTCGATACACACATCAAGCTTTTTCACACTTAGCATGTATATCAGGTATTAACGTCACCGTTTTGATGCAGGTGTTAATTAACTTTGGCGTATATTTAGCAAAACTCGTTGGCATCTTGAAGTTTGCGAATATAGAGCTAGAATTTCAGTTTTTTTTTCGATATATACGAGGAGAGAGATATTTTCGATCGTGCTGTTAAATCCAATATGCAATCTTGTGCCGTTAATAGGATTTTAGTTTTAAACTTTGATAAACTGAAATAAAATTCAGTTTTGCTTCACTCATGCTCGCGCAAAATTTTATCTTTAAAAATACATTTTTAAAAATTGATTTCGCTTATATTTAGATAGGTATGTTCTCTATTTTATAATTAAATAGTCATTATAAATAAAATATCATATAGTGCACTGTAATACTCGAACACGAAGATGTTTCATTGCATTGAGAAGGTGTCAGAAATTACCGTTATTCGACTCGCTTGAGAATGTAAGCCGATCTGATAACATTCGCATACGAGCGATTCCTACAATTAATTCCAATTATTAATTAATAACGAGATGGCTGAACCCCTGTCTCATGATTGTGGTATTTGACTCAATTCGTGCGTGATGCTACGCTTCGTCTATCGTGTTGATTTCATGCTCTTAATTAATCCAACGTGTTTAATACGAAGGGGACGTAATAATCACAAATTCTAAGAATCAATTTCTTCGAACATTTTTAAGAAGATTAAATATGTATCTGAATAAACAATGGTGTGAAGAAGTAGTTTTTGGTATGGTAAAATATAATGCAAAAAAAGAATGCAAATTAATTCACGGAAGATATCTTTTTATCAAAATTTGCTGACGCAACTCTACATAAATATCTGTTGTTATGACACTTGGCATAATTTGACTTATAAAGTCTAAATTGTGATTCAGAATCATATGATCCTATTTACTGTCTTCTTCATCTCTGTTCGTCGATGAAGCATTTTTACTCACGTATCACGTTTATTCAAACCTTCTGAGCTCATCAGGTATCAAATTACTGCTATCTAACCGTAAATTTTTATCGCGTTTATTTGAATCATAAGTATAAAAAACGATTTATCGTCACGTTTTGATCTATAATTTTTGCTTGAGTATTTCTTTTCTCTTGTTTAAAGATCTGTTCCGTCTAGTTATTATTAAATATATTAGAGATATATTCTAAAGATAATTCACGAGTTGTCGTTGGCCATATTTTGACTCATGCGAATAAATGTATAGAATGTGTAGAATCATAGATGTGTGTAAACGCGATTAAAATTTAGATAATGCAAATTATATCTTCTGTCAAGTATTTAAAAATGGTCGCATATTACGCATAGCGGAAGCAATAGTTTGCATGACTAATCGTATTAACGAACGTTTGACTTACGTAAAAGGACTTGAAATTATAACTTATCAGAGTTCTTTGCTACATAAAAGCACATAAATATCGTCAATAATTTAATATGAAATATGTAAAGACATAAATTTTAATGCCATTATGTCTTTAATTTGCAACGCACTTACATTACAAAATATAAAATAATATTAAATGCACATACACATATAACATGCATTTCAATACGGGACATTATGTTTTTCTCACATTAATGTATCGTAGCTCTGGGAAAATTTCAAGTCTTAAACCATTCTAAAAGTTTATATTAACAGCAACCGTTAGTCTTCATCAAGTCGCGCAAGTGTCAATTGGTTCCCGTGATATTATCGCATAGCTCGCCATAACTCAAGGATGCGGGCATCGCTATGAATTCCAAGGCATGACAAAAAATTTATGGGCTCTTCAGTGCGATATGTAGTACGTTACGAAAGCTGTCAATTAAGTTAATTAACAAAGTCGTGCACTCTTCCTCAGTGAAGGCAAAAGAAGTGCCTCACTTTTTTTTACCATGCAACGCACGATATCGTCAAGCGGCGCAAAGTTGCCGTGGAGTAGAATATGACAAGAGCGCGTATTAAAATTCCTGCATGCGTCGCGAGGCTGGTTAACTAACGAAGTGTGGCGAGCGACGATTTTTCGATACCGGAATGTGCCAATCTGCCGTGATGCATAGCTTAATGGATATTCAGAATCGATAAACTGCCAACGTTAAACAAATTTGCACGTAATGCAGTTTGACGTTCTGCAACTGCGAAGCGTCCAGCTGCGAATGTCGAATCGGAATCAGTGAAATTCAATAGCAACTTGAAACGAGGGAAAAGATGCAATTTATTGGCATTGGACATTTTTGTATTCTTACATGTGTCGTTCGCGCGATATTCATTTAATCAATTATTTAACTTATTATTTCAAACTCGACAGAGACAATATTATCAACTTACAATTAGTATGAGTGTAAAGATTATCGATTTATTTCAATTATTATGAAGATGATCAGATTATTATATTAAAGATGTACACCGAGAGAAAAATATACTATAATAAATAAATAATAAAAAATATACTATAATAAATTACTTTTGGACTCAGCCACAATTTTATAATATTTCTAACGATAATTATGGTTAACATAATGATGCATGTAGTTAAGTTATTAATCATATTTATCGTTAGAAATATAAAATTGTGGTAGAGTTCAAAAGTAACTATATTTTTCTCTCAGTGTAGTAATGATTTAATATATTAAATATTATACGATGTGCTATGCCAAAAAAATCGGACATGAAACGCTTGAACGCTTTTTACGTATTACTGTGGTTATGTTTTGCATTGCGACATGGAATATTTAGATCCGCAGTGCACCTGCGAGTAGAAACATTTCCGACCACCGCACCGGTGCGACGTCACGCAACAATCACGCTGTCGGTTACGTCAAACGACATTCCCGGCAAATTCTTTCTGTCGCAATTTCGATGCCGCGTTCGATATATATCGACGGACAATCACTAGTGATCAAGGCCGTACAGGTGTGGTCATTAATTGTATTAAATTACGTCGGTCGAAGAAAAAAAATCGAGGCACACGAGTATTACATGACAATGCTATCTCCATTGCAAGCTCAACAATTAAATAGTTAAGAAAGAGCTTTTATCTTTTTTATATAATAAGTTAATTATAGTTCGTTTTATTCTATAGAGAGATCGATGAATCGTACATCGTAAAATCTCTTTATAAATACAGCACCGGACGGTATTACTGCTTCCGATCGCGCACAACGGCGATTGTTTGTTGATCGATTATTGAATAACGCCAACATGTTACATTGTTAAAAGATATCAATGCGGACAAATACAAAATGAAATGCGAAAGAGCTACAAATTGCGATACGGATCTAAATCATCAATTTCGATAACAGTAAACATTTCAATCCTTCATCGACTTTATTTAAGAACGAAATTATAATTAAACCATTATTTTTGAAAGAAAAATCGATCGATAAACTTTTAAAAAATTCAAACAATATTTATTTATTTATATTAATTTTAGAACTGTCAAATTTTGTATAAAAATTATTTTCTCCCTGTCACGCGAATATATAACTGTCGCTCTCATAATTTACTCGTATCCGCAATCTCATGTGACCCAGTCAATAGCAAGTAAGGGGCCCAACAATTACAAGCACATGCTAGATCGTGAAGTATGAAATGTCTAGGAAAACAAATTGCCGTCAGGCGGTCGACTGATAGAGCATCAATTTCCTTGCAAATTCTCGCGGCGATTACATATTTTCCAGGCACGCCTCGTTATACATCACTTTATCGTTGCATCATGAACTCAAAATGTTCAATGACTCGGCGGTCAAGTCGTTGTATTTGCGCCATAAATAAAGTAGCCGGATTTTGCACGCTTAATGTGGCACGTTAATCTCACATCCTCATTCTTGCGCCGTCGTGAAAAGGTCAGATATTAGCATTATTATTTTCATTCATAGAACGGTGTACGTAATTTGAAACAATACACAGAAAAAAAATATGATTTTTACAGTGTTTTATTACGTAGAAAAACGTTCTGCTTTAAGACACAATAATTCATTCTTGGTATTTAGAGTTACAAGAAATTTTCATTTCACAAAATCGATCGAAAGTTCTTTGATATCATTTCAATGTTACTGCTATATAAAAATGTATATAAAGAAGATTTATGTGTGAACATTTATCATTCTTTGAACATCGCCGTTAAAGTTCACAGCTCCACGGATTAATTTCTTCGCGTATCTTTTTTATCGTCTATGCGGATGCTTCATCCTTGCGCCGAGATCGATAATGCGGCGTCGCGAGATCGCGAGACTTGGTGTCGCCTAGCTCGGTTTTCTTGACGACACGCGACCGGTCTGGCAGCTGGCGAACTTACATTTTCTGTCTGAAATCTTATGAGCTGTCTGAAATCTAATTATCTACGCCAACTCACAGTAGGCTGTGTACGTAGCGTCACGTGATAATGACAGGAAACGTGTCGGCACAAGAGAAACGCGCTCTCGAACGGTTCTCGACGGCATCGCGTGACTTTTGAGAACGACGATCTCCCATCCAATTGCTCCACCAGACGTCGAAACTGACAACTTCCTGATGACGCGATTATTAGAAAAATTCGCACACGAGAATTATTTCAGGAATGTGATAGATTGCTAATGCAGATCGTGGCAATTCAATCAACGCAGGAAGAGCCATTTTTGATGACACGCTTTGATAAATATCACAATAGACGGAATTTGCGGTTAACGATGGTTAAATCCGGTTATTCTATGTCAAATAACAGTAACTTTTTTGTAAACGCTATGTTACATGTTTACAGATACTCCATAAGACGTATGAGACGTAATAATAAATATTCGTCATTTTATAAAGTGGACAAACCGCATAATGCGTTCTATTTGGCGACCCAGTTGACTGACGGCGCGCGAGATTCTATGCTTTTAAAATATTTTTCGGTCGCAGAGAGCAATTGAATTTTGAGCTTGTTCCGCGTGCTTGACAGTGTAGTCAGCGATGGAAATGTGCGACCTCGAATCCACCCGCGGCAGGACCGATGACGACACTGACGATAGCCATATCTCCTTAATGGAACGGCTTAACAAGTCAAATTACATGTCCGCCGGTTGCTGTTGACGTTACTTCTAAAAACGTATGGGGGGAATGTTGTTCTACCAATCGGTATTGATTGACAGGGTGATTTACAAGCGTTCAGCTTGCTGCCGAACCATCGTTGATATACGATGAACACGAGTCGCTATTGTATTTCTTTCCAGTTTTTATTTTCTTAATGGACTATTTATAAAAGACCTGGAAATAAGTCGCTTTTCAGGCTGTCATTTATAATTACCGATGTGGTGCCCGATACCGTGAATTGTGTTTCATTTGCTGAGAGATAAATTACACTTTTAATTACGTTCTCCTATTTAATTAAAAAATTTTTAAACAGACGATTGCCAATTATAAAATAACAAACATTTATCGATAGAAGTAATATAAAAACTTTCTAATTTTATTAATTATTTTTGTAATAATTAATGTTTTGTTTATTTAATTTGTAAACACAATTTAATGTAAATTTTCATACGGTCTAATATAAAAATTATATCACGCTGAAATAAAAAAAAATTCAATTATATTCTCGTGTTGAAATACGATGATAATGTTCAAAATTGCCGGATATTGCATAATGGGAACGAGATGAGTCTTGAAGTCTTTTCTCAATGAAAAATGACAGTCTATCCTTGAACTTTAATATATCCTTTGAATAGCTTTGTGCGTTTTTAGCTTCATTTAGCGCTGACCTACTTTGTATCTGTATCAATTAACGTTATTAACGCGTTTCTATCATCATTTGAATAGTTACGAGGTCGGACTATGACTAAACTAATAGAATCACTGGGAACGAAATCTATCGCAGCTTTGTCATTCTATCTACGGCATAATAGACAGTGCTTTATGAACTGTCGAAGATCGGAATCATCATTGTATAATGCCGAATAAATATAAATTACAAATTCTACTCTACATTGGAAGATTCCGAGTTTAGATTAGCTCTACAGCTTTACATTGACCTATATTCCGACACGCACAACGCGCGCGAGTTTTATTGTAGCGTGTGCACTTCGCGGTTAATTAACTCGGCGTATAAATCCGGCACGTACGCAACAATTGCTCATTTCCATTTTTTACGCGCGTCGTTCAGCGCGCGCGCGCCGGAAGTGGTCGTTCCACATCGCGATGCCGCGCGAATACTCCGCGACACTTCGCGAGATGAAAGACGACGCGGCGCTCGGCGATGGGACGGCGTCGCATATAGGACTTTGATATTACATGCGCAACGCAAACGTTATACGGCGTTGCGTAAACAGCGGTTAACTCGATGTGGGAAGGCACGCACGTACGGTCGCTGACTTACAATCATGACATACGGCGGTGCGTGTTGCGTTTGAATCGCCGGCTATAAATCCCATGGAGATAGCCAATTGGGACGAAGGTACATAGATCTAGGACGATACAGATCTACGAGGGTGCCTGTGACCGTTGATATTGCGTCAGGCCTAAAGTTGGGTTCGGAGAAGCCGGCGGTCTGGTTTAAATTAATGCTGACGTGATCAGTGCCGAATAGATTCGGTTTCAGAAATATTCTTAAATAGATTTGTCAAATAAATAAGAACGTGGGTGTACAATTCTAAGAATTAGGATGAAACTTTTTGCGACGTTGGTTTTAGTTTGTATTCGGAAATTTTTGTATCTCAATGTAACACAATTTAGAGATGCAGTCGGTAATTTGCGGGTAGTAAAAGAAGCTTGGATTCCTTAGAATCTCTACTTATTACCAATGCATATTAACAATATTAACAATGTACCGATAATTTAAAAGCAAGAATAGCTATATTGTGAATTATATGTGGACACTGTACCAGTGTCTGCGTCGCTTACGACATCGCATTGTCGGTAGAGACTCACATTTCCTCGGACGGTCGTACGGTAACGAGCTATGCAAAAGCAAATCCGTGTATCGCATGAAACAATGAAAGGTCGTAGTATCTATAGATCTGTTATGCATATAATGTGCATGTGCGTAACAATGTGCAACGATTCACCGATAAACGCGTAGCTTCGTAGAGGAGCTATTGGTATGTCTTCGATAGCCACGAGGTCCACGTGAGCGAACATATATCTATTCGCGTGCACGTGAAAGGATTTCTCAATGGAGAACAGATCAGAAACGATGCTTTTATGAATTGAATGACTCTCTCTATTCGCGTCAAACTTGATCAAATAATTAAAAATCTGTGAATACATTGGAAAATACATTGCATTTTTTAATATGACATAAGATATTTGGAAAACTTACAATTTTTAATAGTGTTTGGTAATCTTTGCATCTGCAGATATAATTAGGAACGCATATTTTTTAATAATTTTATAAAGCAATCTATATTATGGCATTGGTACAAACAGAAAATATCTACGAAAATATCCACGTATAAATCTAGTTGCAATGGAAAATGCATGAAACTCTTAACTCCGGATGTTCGCAAAAAATTGTTTGTTACAGCAAGGTGACTTGAGAGAGAAGATCTAGATTCGAAAGTTCTCTCATCGCATCGCTATCGCGTTGTGGAAGTTATACGTTTATTCCGTTATTTATGTCCGCTATAATACCATCAACGTGGAAATACGTCTTCTGCCTCCACGCCCACCTAGAATCTTATTCCGTTACTATCTGACGAGTTTTCCTTTGCGCATAGAAACGTTCAAGAGCGCCGTAGATTGTTACGGGGATATCGATGATTACTTGAGGATATAATTGGCACTTTCTATAGAAAAACTGGAAGATTTATGATTCAGCGATTTTACAAGAAATTTCTCGAGCCCAGACATAATTACGTAATATAATTCAATTTACCATATCGCCGTTTTGAATTTTTATCTCATTACGTTGGTATTTGTTAATTATAGCATTTGAAAAAAAGCAACACAAGAACAGTTACATTAAATTAAAACAAAGTATGTTTTTTTAAGAACAGAACAACTTCTTTTGCACTGATTGTGTAATAAGAATGTACATGGTATATGACAACTATGAGACTGTATCCTTGTTGGTAATATTCTATATACGCGTATGAATAAATCGTCAAGGTTGTCATTAAATGCGCCGTTTGTTGCTACAATTATATAATAGTCTTGAAATAAAACGTACATCATCACATTCACTCAAGAATGATCGTCAACTGATAGATCCTTTTTGTTTAAGATGTAACTTTATTAAATTAACATCGATAGATTAAATATTTAATATTTTATTTTTATAACAAGACGCTTTAATGACAGATTGATTCTAAATTAATTAAGAAAAATAGCAGATAAAATTAATGACTGCTAAGACACTCTGTATATTCTATAAATGCACAATCAGAACGATTAAATTGGCCGCCTACCGAGCGTTTCGAAAAAATGAGTTGCAACCTAGTTTCTGAATCTGCGCGGAGTGCATAAAGGAAGGAAGATCGAACAGCGTAGATTTAATTAGCGATAAATCATTAAGAACGGCGCTGGCGACTTCTAATCTGGAATTAGAGATCTCACCGTCGGTATTTTCGCATCGTGACTTCAATGAAACGTTGTATGACTTCGCTGTAGCGACGATCGGAATTTTATCCTCAAGCTACTCGCAGTAATATCTCGCACATGACGAGGTAACTTTGCATCCGATTCTCGATCGCGCGCGGGGTCTAATTTGTTCGTGTTTAGTATACTGCACGCTATTAGATACGGTCAAGAATGCAAACTCACAGCTTTTAAAGCTATATTATTTTTATAGATATTTGCAGTATAATGATGATAGCGGTAATTAGGATGACATATTGAAATAATATATGATTGAAATTCTGATAATTGATTTTAGTCAAGTATCTATGTACACTCACGGAAATAATCTTCTTTATTTTTATTTTTACACTTACATTTTTATAAAGTTAATAAAACTTCATATAATACTGACGCTAATATATCAGTTTGCGTGAATTTACAACCAACTTTTACGCAATAATTTTGTTCTGTCTTGTATATATGCCTGCATAAAATTTTACCGACGAGCTTACTTGATGCTTGCCACATATCACGCGGTTACATAGCGGTTACATAGAGTAGAGTTACATTTAACATTGCTATAAAATACAAGCAAATATGTCGCGCGTCGTGTATTTTTTAACGAAAAAACCGCAACAGCTCGCAAGAGCCGCTTTTTACTTTCGGCCCTCTCTTAGAGTCCGACGCTTTATCTCCGCTAAACAAGGCGTTGTGCATAAACTAGCAGTAACATGCATTAAATTATTGAGGTCAACCGCCCGACGCTAATGCTTTAAGCGATCGCGCCGCTCTATTCTGCCAAGATAAACAACGGAGAAAGTAGGCAAGAGAGACTTTGCGTGGATATAAGGGAGCTTTTTGCAGTCGACGTTAATAATTCTCCCGCTAACCGGTCGGATTAGTCCTGGAAAAGTCGCTCTAATAATGAACGGTTTCAAATTCTACGAACCAATATCTTGCAACAGATCAGAATGTAATAAAGTATCGTATGAGATAGCTTTGCAATGCTTTCTAGTTTTTGGTGTGTAACAAAATTCATAAAATTTCTATTATTTATTTTTTAATCACGAACAATTACATGTAATAAATAAAGGCATGACCAAAGAGATCCAGAGAACTGTTAAAGTAAATTAATATAATCGATACAATTAAAAGTACAAGTTAAAAAGTTATAGGGCAAAATTTAAAAATATTTCCAACCCTTGGTTAAATGAACTTTCCATTGAAGCTCTTGCAATAACACTACAAAGAGGATTAAAAAATGACAACGTAAAATAACCCGCGATAACCCGTCATTCACTGTCGGCGCTGGAACTCGACAGTCATAAACTGGATAACCAGAAGATAAGAGCCGTTCTTACGTATCGCGGCGCCACGATTGCATTCATGACATAATTACCGGAATTAGTGCGATGAAAACATGCCGGCCAAATTAAACGAATATCGCGTGTTTGCGAGTTGCGTGACGCATCGCACGCGCATGTGTGACCAACCAAGAAACAGATAGTCAGGATTATAAACCATCCGGCATCCGTTCGACCGTGCATTCTCCGTAATTAGCCTCGGGAGCGTATCAATTATCGCACCGCTCGGCGATTAGCAGTAATTAAGCTCGTGCAAGTTCAAAATCCATCGTATATGCATAGTGGCAAAAGATTGCAAAACAGGGATTGAAATCTGCATGTATGGGAAAACAATATATCACAAAAGTGTATGGCTTATGTGATATACGGCTTTGGAATTAATTAATCCCAGACAAAATTTTATCTGAGAACTTTATTTGCTTTCCGCCGTTCTGTTTTAATAATTAAAAAGTAGAGCTGTATAAATATATTAATAGTAAACATTAATTCTCTACAATTTTATTAAAAAATCAAGAAAATTGCAAATTCTAATTTGAAATCGATTAATCGTTAGTGTGTTTGTCGACAATATTGATTTCTCTCGTCATTCAAAGAAGTAGGTATTAAATATATGTTCAATTTGCCTATATATGTGGCTACCGAGAACAATGAAACGCTCGATTGGAGGATTACGTAAATTATCTGGTAGACATCTGCCCTTATGCCTCTTTGGAATGCCAACGAGGTATAAAGGCTTCTGGCATGAATGACTTGAGAAGGTATTTCATCATTGACCCTAAATCCGACAGGTGCGTGTCGGGATTACAAGTTGTTACGCAAGATACTTTACTCAACGAATTAATTATATTCCAGACATGAAAATTGAATAAGATAATAAATAATAATTATACTATTATAAATGATAATATAAAATACAATATTATAAGTAAACACGCAGCATAATATTGAAATTTGAAACAAAATCGAAAATTATATTTCAAACAAAAAGTTACTTTTTTAATTGATTAAAAGTTTGAAAATTTTTTCAATTTATTTGCGATATCGTCAAATTGCCAAACTTTATTTCTGCAATACTTTTAATAGTCAGCCGAAGACGTCCATGGCAAATATATTTTACGAAACAACATTCACACATCTGGCTGACCATAAAGCACAGAAGACAACAGGCGCGGTACGATTTCTCTTTCAATTTTCCAAAAACTTGCAATAACAGCTGCTTCTGTCGGTCGAGTGATCTGTTAAGACCTTGCTAAATATTTTATGTCAAATCCGGGGTAGTGGAGTGCTTATTGTTTTTTTAGTAGATGGAATCAGCGACGAGAGTGGAATCATAAAAAACAGGTTTTTTTCCCTATAACAATAAAAAGTACGGCTTGAAGCAATAATTCGTCGTAAAAGCTTCAGTACACTTTAAGGAGTAAAGAACGGATTTCCACCATTTTCCACCATTTCATCGGCAGATAGATATGAATCATCAGATATAGTTCATCAGAAACAGAAAGTTGAATTATTGAATGTTCTTGCAAATATCTTATTGTATTTTCATTGTAAATTCTCTGTACTGTAAAATTATAAATTTAAAGCTAAAATAATTGTTGAAATATTTCCTCTAATTCAACGTTTACATTACAAAGTATATAAAAGTAGAAAGAAATATTTATTTATAAAAAGTGTTTTCGCATGATACATATAAAATAACAAAATAATATCTAGTAAATGACATGCATTACATACATGTATTTAACCATAAAGCTAAGATTTGAAGGAAACACGAAATTAAAATCTAGTAATTTTACATTTTGATGGCTCGTAGAATAATTGTAAAATATAGCAAAAAAAATTGCTTCATGGGTGCTCATTAACAGTTTAAATACATGCAGGCCTGCCGACTCTATGAATATAAATTCCACACATTGGGAGCGTCACAGTAATGAAGGGACTACAGAGAGATTTATATTTCTCGGTTCCACCCAGATGTGCGCGTGTCCATCTGCGTTGAAAATATATAAGATTATGATGTTTCCAAGTAATAATACGCCTCGTACGGTCGACACGTGTGTCTTCGACCAGCGGTCGGCGTTCTTTCGCCTTTATGGCGTTTCGACTGTGTGGCAATCAAAGATGACGCTGACGCATACGGGAACGTACGCATGTGTGCAGTACGCGTCCGATAAAATTTCGACGATATTTTACGAACGTTTGTAAAATGGCTTTCTGCAATGGCGCTACGACGAACGCGATAAATTCAACTCCTCGAGAGTTTTAGCATATTTCCGCTGATCCGTTCCGAAAGCTTTGCTGACCCAATTCTAATGCGGCGTCATACTCGTATAATATCATATTCTATATTTAGTCTCTGAGTCGAAAATAAATTCTAACAATACGGTTGGCGCGACTTTTCACCGTCGTTGCGGAAATCGTCGCGGATTACCTAACGATGATAAACGACGTAGAGATTACTAGCGATACCTGACTCTGATTTCCTTCGCCGGATTGAACCGTCTTATTATCCGTCTGGAATGTACGGTCCAATGAGATAGTTCTTGAAAAATAGCCACGATCTTCCTCTACGGTGCGGATTAGCCAAGCCATTTTAAAGCGAAGTCAGATATTGCCTATCCTAACACTTTACACGTGGTTGTCATATATGTATAAGATTTATATATTTATATATGTCAGAGCATACTTATAGCACACAAAGGAAATTGTTATATTTAAAATAAAATATTAAATCTTTAAATATAATAAGCACAAATTTGATATAATAAATAAGATTAATTCGGAAATATTATTTCTCATTATGCAGCATTCTTGCAGAATAGTAATTTTAATATTTCCATTGTTATGAAATTTAAAATAATTTTAAGAATTTTTTTCATCATTTAAATTTAAATCAGTCTTCTTTTGCTTCAAACATTTTATTTTATCTCTTGATATATTCGAAAAACTATTGCAATTAGTAGCAAATTCTTTATTAAAACGACAGCTTTTGGCTGTACCGAAACAAAGGACCGACTGAAATTACCATGTGTTCTGAGAAAAAGATATGTGCCGAAGTCTCATAAAAGAGCGACGAGATTCCTCGAGTGGTCCATATCTCATTCAGTCGTAAGGCTGCAAAAACCGCGCACGACCGTGCCTGACAAATGGCAGACACACGCATATGTGAGATTTGTTTTCTCTTCCTAGAAACAAAGGATTAGAGCTAAGATAATAGAAATAAGAAAGTCGATGCTTATTTCGCATTTAAGTAACGGTGAATGATTGATTTGTGTAAATCAATTAATACAAGGGTTTGCGGATTAATTATGTTTGTTAATCTAATGATCTTTTATTAGAAATTAGTAATAATACGAGGAATGGATTTGTTAGAATTTTACGTTCGAGTGACAACGTAATAATGTCAAATGTGTGATGTTATTATACTATTTATTACATTTAACAACTTGCTATGCATTTCAATTTATATCTTGAATATATTAATATCTTGTAACGGAAGTAATTAATTTCTTATTCTATAGACTAGAAACGAGAAAAGTATGTATCTTTATTAAGTTTAATATGAAGCTATGTAAAATACCCTTCAAATATCTCAAATATTATTTTCTATGTTTTTCGATTAGAGTTTGAGATAAATTCCTCCGTAAGAACAAATTGTTGAAATAATTAAAATTTCTATAATTGACGTATATATTAAATTTTATATTTGATAGATCACATTTTTATCTAAAATCTCTTACATACATTATTTCTTGATATAAGCGATAAAGGCATTCCACACACGAGAAAGTTATGATTATCTCGCTGTGAGCATCGCGTGTGAGGAAATGCTGGCTTTTGCTAAAAACCCGGAAGAACGTTCTTGTACGAAGATGTAATGTAATCTATCCTCCCGCAGCGTTCAGCCGAGCTTCGCGGTAGCTCGAGCGCGATCATCGGCGCACGTGTACCTCAATTCACAGACATCCCGGGCGATCCCTGTGCGAAATTTTCTGCGCAAAGAAACCGGTTGGCACGCCGCGAGATAGAGTCGCGGCTGTTCGTCATGCCGCATTTTACCTCGCCGGCTGAATCGCCACTACGTCCGGCGCACGTGCAATATAATCTCTCCCGCCGTGTGGTGTGCCAAGTACAGCAAGGCCGCATTATCAGCCACGCAATCTGGATGCATCGCGAAAATACCTCTCGTCTACCCTGCGCGGTATCTCCAAGTTCATTGTCAATAGCCGGCGTCTCGGTTTCGCTTCTGCGCGTGACACGCGGATTGCATCTCGTAAATCGTGATCCGAGAAAGATCGAGATGAAATGCATCGTAACAAAGTATTATACTATGTTTCATTGCGCGCAAATGTTGCGTTTCGCGTCCCATTAGATAAATGGGCATCTCGTGTAACGAGAAGAAATTCACAGTTTAGTCTCACAAGACAGACTTGAAGAAATTTATCTAAATTTAATTTTTCTGTTAGGAACATTTTTTTCTTAAATTTCCAAAAGAATGAATTGAACTAACGGTTTTTGTTTTCGTCAGTTTAAATCACTCAGGTAATAAAATTGTCTATTGAGCAATACTTTATAATCAATAAAGGGTTAACATTATAAAATTATACGCGAACTAAATGTAGAAGATGAATTATGGTAAGGTAAATCAATCGTATTTGATAAATCACCCAGAACTCCTTTATGCTGACTTTGACAGCCACCCTCGTCAACATCCGACAAACCTTCTGCCGGATGACCGAAACTCGTAATGCGAAATTCGCCTTGAAACTCAATACCCGGACTTAAATGTTGAACAACGTCGGGCCCTAAATGGAAATTTATTGGCGCGTGATCGCGCGGGTCTAACTCACATCGTCCCGCGTGAACTCACGCACGCCTGGGCACCCGATGAATAACGAATATCGTTTTTCGAATGCGTGTTCTGTTCCATTTCCATGCCGGATTTACCGGCCGAAGGGATTACCAATCACGCGGCCGTGCCCACTCCTTTCTTAATCTTCGTTACACGACCTTCGTTTTCGTTCCCTCCGTTCGCCCGTCGCGGTTTCGATGTCATCGGGGATTCGGCCACGGTAAAATTGCGATATGGCAGTTTGAAGCTATCGCGGTGGTAAAATTATACGACCAATGGCGTAATTGCAGTCCTTTTCAAAAGAAATGTGACTTTGCGCGAGAAGTTTTAGAGGCATTAGGAAAATACTACGGTTGAATATTTTTACGATTTTGGAAAATTCAATGTCAAGATAAATTAAACATTTCGATTAAACCATTAAAAATAGTAAAGGTAGAGAGTAGACACTCAAAATATCGATTTCGTCTTAAGCTCTATATATTTTACTTCTTACTAGAAATGATCGTAGCAAGGTGTGATGACTTCTACGAGTAGCGCATCGTATTATATTCTCCTCTATTTCTCTTTTCTTCTCGCTCTTGGTTACCTTAAGATTTATTTATCCTTTCGTTACATCTCTGCTTCTCTACTCCCATTGTTATGCCATCCGAATCTTTATTCTCAATCCCTTCCTCTTCTTTTCTTCCATTGTTCTTTTTTTTTTGTTACGCGAGCAACGTCGCGTCCGGAATGCCAATGGTCGTACGGCGACTTTGTGAGTTATCGCTCTGCTCAGAGGCAAAGTTACGGGAATGTGTTATCGGCATCGAACGACACGCGCTACAAAAATGATATAAAAGCAGAAAGATTACGCGCCGCTATGATCGTGCAAACTGACAAATTATAATATTCCAGGAATACCAGTTTCAATTAACGGTTTTAATCGTTTAATCTGAAGCGTGTAGTAAGTTGTGTTTAACGAGTTGTCCTGGCAGAAGAAAACTCACAAAATCAAAATCGATGATTAATTAAGTGGCACGGAATTGATGTCTTATCTAATAAACGGTAATAAAATGTAAATTATTAATTAATTAATTACTAAGGCTTTGGCGAGAATTACAAGCGTGGTTGATATCCGCAAGTTTCCTCTCGTCCCGGCTGCCATCATCACGCGCCACTGCAGAGCGCGCGGCGCCACACCTCGTGAAGCTTCACAGGACACGAGCGCGCCATCAGATATAAAATCGCCACGCTCCGCGAGCACGGACCTCGGATTCTTTTCTGCCCATCTCGCCGCACGCTCCCGCAATTTGTTAGGCCGTGAGTGCTCGCGATGCAGTCGCCGCGCTCACTTTGAAAGTTATTTCCTTCGTCCGCAGCGATTACAGAAAGTATCGCTTTATAACTTTCGACGATGAGCTCCATTTTCTTGCAACGCGAATTCACTCGGACGTCGGTATAATTAAAAGAATTTAACTTGAAATTTTATTATAGACAATATCAAATGTTAATATTTCATTTGTAGATAAGGTATATTAAGTATAAAAATGTAAAAAAATATATAATCTGTAAATAGTAATAAGGCATTGTATTTTGTCGAGAAACAAAAAGTGTGGGAGTATTTTAGAAAGTATCCTCTAGCAAGTTTATAATTGAAGCGAGGAATTTTGCTCGCTCTGGCAGATACGCCTCGTTCCCCCAACTTCTTCATTTTCATGCCGTCGTTCTCCATTACACGCACCGCTTCCGTAGTAACGCGATCGCGGAGATGCTTTCGAGGAACTAAGCTCCAGCGAAGACACGGTCGCGCGATTACGCGCCAATAGCGATACAAGGGGTTTGCTGTGCACGAGCCGCCATGCGAGCGGAGATCTTGTCGTTGCAAGCGTTAGCCTCGTTTCTGGCCCCGATCGCTTGTACAATTTTTTTTTTATCTAGCCGCCGCTTCCTCGCCGACACGAGTCGGCCACCTTGGCGAACCGTTTGTCAGGGCGATCAGTCGCGACGGCCGAACAAGTACGATCAAATGGCGATCGCTCAGACGAATGTCTCTCATGCGAATTGTCGTCGTGGTTGATTAATAGCGCATGCCTGGTGTTTGTTCTGCGTACAGTACATGCTTTATTCTGTCTTCTCTCGACTTTAAATGAAGAGATTTCCTTTCCACGTTTTAATACCGATACATACGTAACTTTCTGTTAGAAATATGTTTGCCTTCAACGTAACACGAACTTCATAAAAGAGATAAAATAGTTATGTATTTCACTGAGAGAAAAGTTGGAGAATATCTAGGGTTATCTGCCAGTTTAATAATGGTTCGCGTCAATATCTCCTGCATATCGCCCACCCACTAGACCATTCGACACGAGGATAAAATCATCGGGGAAGTAGAAGGCTCTGAATCTCCGAACGGGAGGGAGAGATCGAGGGGAAGGCGAGTTCTCTCGTCTTCTCTTCGCTGTTAATGCAAGTCGAAGTATTCCGAGTCGCAAGCGCGAACGCGACCCGACAAAGCCGGCTCTGTTCGAGCTCTCGTTCGCCTCGTCGTTTCTTCCTCTTCGTTTTCTTTCGAACGAACTCGCGTTGCTCGAGGCCTATGCGATATCGCGACAGAGAAAGCGCACTTGATGCCACTTGAATCGCTTGCCCGAGCTTTGAACTCACGCTCTACATGAGCATCTGACTTTCTGCATAAGCTCCGTAAGATCAGAGACGTAAAATCCGTAAATAGATTCTAAATTGAGGTTTTAGTTCCACTAAAAAAAAAATACGAAACTCTGGTTTCGAACTTTTTACATGGAGAATCGCGAATTGTAAGCGAACAAACGATCTCGTTGTAGTACCAAATTAATTAAAATAACTTTAATTTTGCTTTATCTTAAAATCTGTTTAAAGAATTTCTTAAAATCTATATATATTTTATTTTATTCTATTATGTGAAACAAATTATATAACAAATCATTATACATATTAATTCATATATAATAAATTTATTTAAGGTATATCTTTGAAACCGTTGACTTAATTAATAAATCGATGTATTCATCGCAATTGATTACTTCAAGAAATTAGAAATTGCTCTTTTACATTAAAATATTTTATGGAAAAATTTTGAGAATTCGTTATTATAATTTATACGTAATATTATGTAACATTATTGTGTTGTAACATTAATACGTTACCTTAAATAACGTCATATTAATTACATGTTCAGAATTTATTTGGTTTATTTTTTAAATTTAAATTAAACCTTTTTTAAATTTAAATTAAAACTTTTTTAAATTTTATTGACATGTTTACTTTTTAATTTATTTTTTAATTTAATTTAATTTAAACTAGTTAAGTTAGTTAACTAGTTAATTTTTCCCATATACTATTGCAAAAAATACTATAAATCTATATAAAATTTTCAACTTATAATTCATATAATACATAATATGTTATATTATAATATTCACATGATAATTCAATTATACACATGAGAAATTTTATCCATGCGATCGTATTATCATGAAAATAGTAGTATTACACTACAGTTTATTTAGATTGTAATAGTTCTGTGAATTTATTGAAATAACAGGTGTTTAGAACCGCAGAACTATTTGGTTCGTTTCGGACTCATTAAAAGGGACTGGCACCATCGTATACATTTATCGCGAATTGCACTAGACCGCACAATGTTATATAGATATTGCGTCCACTGAACGGGCGCAATGCTGAAATTACACGTTACATGATATATCGCACGATCCATTGACTCTATTATGAAATATAGTTATCCACTCGCGGCAAGGTGGGTTATCCGTGATGTGATCCTAAATCAGCTCGCTCGTTAAACGCAGTTTTGCTGTACCGTTTCATCTACGCACATTCCGTTCGTAGTGTAACGCACAAGAAAACTTGTCTTGACCAAAGAATGAAAAATGCACGCGTGCATTTAAATTACATGGACAATTCGTTTAACCATAGAGTTTTATCGAACGAAGTAAAGTACTTGCATAATTAAGTTGCGAACGAAATAAATGCAACGAAAATCAAACTAAACTAATTGGAAAACTTTAATTGTTATAGAAATGTCAGAGAAAGGAACTTTATAAACTTCCGTTTTATTTCAATTTTATCATAAAAGTAAATTAATCATAAATCAAGCAAAATAAATTAATATAATGTAGAAATATAGATGTTAAAAGTGTAATTTCTAATTATATGTAAGAAATAAAAATGAAATTATTAAAGTTATTATTATATTAAGGTATTATTGTATAAATTATTTAAGTTTTTTAAGGATAAGACTATGATGAAGAGAGAAGGTACTCGATGTGAAATTTTCACAATTTTAAAAGATGTAGAAGTCATAGAGTTTTAAAAGACGGACAAAGTCATGAAGTTCAAGATCCCATCGATTCCTTCCAATTTGCGAAGATTAATTTAGATTTAAAGATTAATTAGATTTTGTATGAGCAATGACGGTGCTTCATTTTACTAAAGTCAAAGGTCCTGGGGGATTAATGAATCCAATTAGTTAGCAAGAAGTATGCATAATCGTTACAAAATTCAACAATACATTATAAAGTCTACATCATTATTTTCTTTTTTTTTTCTTTTTATATAGTTACCGGAAAACATCCGATAATTAGTTAACGAATTGATGTATTATTATTAAATTACTATTGGGAGATATTACTATTAATCGTCTGCCGGGAGATCAATCATTGGTTTTAAATAGCCGTTTTATCTCTCATGCATTCCATTTGGATTCCAATGATTTTTAAAAAGCGCGGAATGTTTTCTGCGCAATAGTCACGAGCAACTAATAATTAATATAATGATCATTGCTTTTCTGATATAATGTATTTTTCAACTAACGCGTTTGACATTTGAAATCTCTTGAAATTGAACTCTTTGGAATCGATAAGAGAAAAGTGTCATGGGAAATATTTGCAAAATTATAAAATTTGATACAAAAAGTAATGCTAAATTTTTTCAATTCTTTGATCAATACCTGCGGGTAGTAATTGTACATTTTATTTTATTTTTATTTTTCTTAAATATATCAATATAATAAATATTATAATAAATATAAAATAATATAGAAAACAATGTGTCGCAAATAAAAATAGTATAAGATAAAGTTATATTTAAAATGTATATACGATGTATTTATACGATGTATATATACGATGTATAGATACGAAACTAAATTAACTAAAAAGTTATTTCAACAAACATGGTATTCGTAGATAAAATTTCGCGGTTATTCGGCAAAAAGTAAAAAATATGATACAAAAGATAACTGCATACTTTTTATAGAATAAATAAGCACGTGATGTTATTAAAGATAATGACGAGTGAAGAAAGTGTCAGAGCAAATAATGTCTAATAAAAGAGTTCTTTTTCCGAGACAGCGCGCGGAGTCCATATAATATTATAATTCATAATGCATGAATTTTTTCACGATACTAATAAAAATAATAATTATAAAATATCACATCTCAATAATGACTTCGTAATTCATGTCGATGCATTCGCTGCCAGTTGAAGTTCATAAAAATATTTGCAATAAAATTGCAATAAAATTAACTCAACAACGGGATGTTGTACGAATTTCATCCAAGGATCTGTCTCGAGCAGTGCGTTTTTCTCACGTCTCAATTACATGACTCGTTAAAAAAACGTTTTTATTGCTACGCTGTACACGTGCGATGATTAAACTCACTAAATATCCGCGAGAGAAAACGCGCGTGTGTAAGTACACGCATCCGCGAGCCTTTCGCAGGTCATAACGAAGCTACGCTCGTAAATTACGATGTACTCTGTTCTATATAGTTTGAAATATCTCCGTACTCACTTCTTTTTGCGAAATGAGTCCAAAGAATAATGTGAATCCATTATAGAACCTTTAAAGCATTACGCATCTTCAGTCTGTACCGTCTACAGCAGAATGTTTTTACTTTAAGAGAATCCATTCTTATACGTGGATTTTTCAACTATTGGCATGCATGCAATTGCTCATTCGTGCTTCACGGAGCGCGACTCGCCAGCGCCGTAACTCGTATTCAAATTCGCGTTTTTCTCCGCGGGGATTCGATCCGAACGTGGGTGAAAAGACGGGGTACCTCTCGTGGAAGAGAGGACCACGTGCATCGCGTGTCCGTAATCGGAGGCCGCGCTTCTTCGCGGAAGATGCGGTATGCCTCGGGCGCTTATTTGCGCATAACTTGGCGAAGTGAGCCTCCCCCGACCGAGAGGCTGCGCACCGGCGTAAGTACTGTTAACAGGTTGACTGTCATACTGGAGTCATAGAGGCGAGCGTTCCGCCGGCAGCGTATCCGGGGATAAACGCGATCCTAATGAATGGCTGTTCTGTTTTCTCAATTTATGCACCGGCCGTCCGCTCGAGAGCCTTCTCCCATCTACGGCTGCAGAAAAGCCACACATGAGAATGATTATAATTGCCGCGAAGCGCGCACGGTCGAGAGATTCTCGGAGCAGTGATTAAGTGGAGTTGATCCTTGATTTGTTATGTGATTAATCGCGCGAGCTCGTTGCGAGTCGGCAATATTGCAAACGCGCGCTGCATTCTAACGTTTCGTTCTACAAAAAGCTCGTTTTGTCAGTAATACTGTTATTGTTCCACAAATTCTGATTCATTTAGATCCGTTTGATGTTAAGGACCTTTTTATCTGTTCTCTCATGTCAAATGTGATACTGATCCAAAATTGATATGATTATAAATTCTATTCTACGTAAAACAGGATATTAAATAAAAACATAATATTCAATAAAATTATTTATTTTCAACAATTTAATTTTATTTATATATTACAAATGTTTGAATAATATTGTAGATGAATTTATATTTAAAGATCGACGTTGATCTTCCAACTTTGAATTGTTTTGCTTATAAGTGCTTCATCACGATTATATGTCCAAGACTTGAGTCAAGATTTGAAATCTGCGACCTCATTTCAAGCATAAGGCGGTTCTTCCTCCACTTCGGACATACTTCTCATTTGTAATGCCACGTCTTAACGAGGTTAATCGCTCGGAAAGTTCTTGCGACTAATTGATCGATGTCGACGAAAAAAGTTGGTTGCAAAAAGCATCCAAGATAATGCTTCCTTTCTTGATTACCCGAAACGATCATGGTTATAATTGGAGCATCCTCTTGCTGTGTTTCAGAGTGACTTCGAACCCCAGTGTCACGTGTTCCGCACCAAGCAATTGCGCAAACCACGACCATGTCATTTATGCCACCAGGCGGTGATCAAGCAAGCTTCCTGCTGCAGAGGTAAGTCGATAACATCATTCCCTTCAGGGCAATGAAATGGGTAACAGCTGGCTCTCGTCGGTAGTACTTTCGAATCAATCGTTGATACGGAAGCTCCGGAGAATGCCGGTTAAAGCAAGGCCGCTGGGGGGATGAAACTCAACATTTTTCTTTTTATTATTATTATTAGCGTTATTACTGGTATTACGTTTCATTGCCCTGCTCTAGATTACGCGAGATGATTACTACGATTAATGCAGAAATGCACCCTCGATCGTACACACGTTTGTGTACGCGCGTGAAAGTTGGGTCGGGCTGATCGCGGGCATCCGTATCTACTAGGGCAATTAGCGTGATTGTAAGTTAACATGCCGCGTAGATCGAAGAAGCGATTATAATGCTTGCAATAATGACGGTTTTAATAATTTGCAACGAGAGCAAACTACTAATGAGCAAACAAAACTTTCCTTGAAATTACTTACCGCCTAATTAAAATTCATTTATAAATCTAATTTAATCGTTTAAATTAATGACTGAAAAATCCATAATCATCATGTTACCTATTTGAATTTTGTTTTGTTTCAGTGTGCAAGTACATCTGCCATAAGACATGCGAGGACAAGGTATGTCATCTTCCATATAAATATTCTTTCTAATAGTGTATTCTTTTCCGTTGTGGTTCGGTTTCTTCGGTATGACAAATACGCGCGAGCGTTCCGCAAACGCAAACGCGGCGATTAGTCTGTCGTGGATATGTCACTTCTCCTAAGCGCGACATTCGTAATCAAGACGCTCCTTCTTGGAAGGTTTATGACAGACTGGAGCAAAGAGCACACACTTCCACGTACACGAAGATCCCCTCTTTCACCCAGCCGCGCTCTTCCGCGTACTTCTTGGTACTTAAACAAACCCTTCGGGAGATGCGCTGAGCCGAGGCTTAAGTTAATAGCGATTACGTGCATCTGTTTTCATTTTCGGTCACGCCTGAACAAGAAACATTTTTAGGAATGCTAATTTCAACCTATAAAAATTTGCATACGTAATTTTTTTACTCCCGCGTTATATAGCGACTAACAAGAAGGTGACTTAACTACGTAATATTTTATTTATATAGTTTATAAGATTATAAGAACATAATGCATATAATACGAATAGGAGTATCTACACTGAAAAAAAATCTGATTAAAAATGAACGAATAAAAAAATCTTATAGAATTGATCAAATATTCTGATTATTAAAATAGAAATTCTATTTATCAAAATAGAACTCAATACTTTATAACTTATAATAATAATAAATTCCTATTATAATAACCAAAATAGTTGATCAATCCTACAAGATTTTTCTGATTCGTCCGTTTTTAACCAGTATTTTTTTTCAGTAGAAATACTAGTCTCTCTCTCTCTCTCCCTCTTTTTGCAAAAATCTAAGCTAATAAGAAGGCTGTAACAAGCTTGGAGAGATTTAATATCTTTGTTAACGTCACATAATTTCGCAGTCGTTATACCTACTTCTCTCGCAGTAATAATCATCCTTCTCACGGCCTAGGGGTCGATGGCGCGATAGCAAAATAACACGGATTAATGAGTAGCTTCCACCGTTCTCTACCCGTTAAATCTCCGCCGCACGCTTTAATCCAAAAAGCACGTCGATATCTTAACTGATGAGATTCTCGGTTCTCCGAACGGTTCTTCGGTCTGATGTCTCGACCGGGCAGACGTGTGTGCCGTGCACGCCGTGCCCACGCGTATGTATTGGCCGCGTGCATGTGCGCTCCTTACGTGAAATGCTGTGTGGGTTCAGTCACCGCGCGGGCAGGGCACGAGTCTTACTTACCTTCCTCGTATCTCCAAGTACTCCTATGTCACGCTCGCGTATGGAAGAGAGGAGCCGTACGTACTCATGCGCGCGTCTCCAGCACGCGCTTCGGATCTGACGCTCGTGAGTGTCGACGGGAGGATGAAACGTTGCCGGACATGGAGAGGAACGTGCGTCAGACACGAGAGGTGCATGCCGGAGTGCAGGCAGAAGAGCACGACTTCCTCCGGTAAAACCGGCGGAAACGGTCGCTCCGCTTTGATGCGGCACTTTTCGCCGGAAAGGGATTAATCTTGTCATTACCTCAGAAACGTTGGAGTAAACGCCCAGGAATTGTAATCCGTGACTTCTGCGGACGTCGCCAGACGCGTAACGCGAGGGCGGCTATCCTTATGGACTAGCAAAAAATTGCTAACCGTTATTAGCATTATTTCCGCCCGTTTCCGGGAAATCACGCCTGTTTAATTTTCAATTTTGCGTTTAAACTTTCGTTTTAACTTATATACTGTGATAATCTGTGGGATAAAATTTGTTAACAGTACAAATTAATCCATCCTTAATACGAAAAATTAATTAAATAAGGTTTTGCTATTGTCGTAATAAGCTTGTTAGGAAAAGAATTATATTGAATACAAGCGTCGTTTGATATTTCTTCGAAATATCACGTTGCTCCAAAACGCCCACTATATTGCCTGCTCAAAGCTGCCGCGAAATTAACGATAGCGATCGAATGACATTTCGTGCACACTAGAAAAATGTCAGAGGGCCATAAACGGGTTCGTAGTAATTGCCAAGGTCGTCGCAAGTATCGTCGATTGATCGGCGAGTACGGCGGCATCCGGTCCTTCGACGTGATTACAAACGTACGATCATTAGTAACACGGACTCATTACGCTTACGAGCGGCAGACGATCGTCATTGCTCTCTTCTCGATGAAAAACGCATAATTGCTCACCGGCCGCGTTGTAAAAATACTACATCATATCCGCCACAGAGCGATGGTTATAAAGAGATGAAAAAGATTAGCGTAAACGATTACAAAACCAAAAACAATTGGTTGAACAAGAGTTATTGCAGTAATAAATATAAAGGCTTTATTTATTAAACGTATAAATATCAAATTACAATTATGCGTCATTATGGAATGATTCATAATTACAATTATGAATCCACTCCATAATTAATTCAAATTTCGAGTGTTGACTACAATATAATGTTCCCCACTTCTATATTAATATCTAAATTCAATAATTATTATAATTAATGAAATTTTATGCATTATGACATGTCAAATGCAATATGGCACTTTTCTACGCCACTGGCATAAGCGTGCATATTCGTTAGAAGCACGAGAACTCGATACGAGGCTTATACGCGTCGACACGCGTGAGGTCTTCTATCGGTATACATGGTGTCTTAAGTTCAAGGCGACGCGTGTGGCGAATTACATCATAACGCGAAGAAGGAGAAGAGGCCGACGAAAGCAATAATACCGCGAAGAGACGCTCCGCGGTTCTGCCGCTGGGCCAATGTAACTCCTGGAAGAAACCGAAACCTGCTTCGAATTTCAAAACGCACGGCGAAAACGTGACGCACATGGAATTCCGGCGCGGCGGTGTTTATTTCCTCCGGCGAGGACGCAACGGGCGATACGGGAGTTGGATGTAACGAGCACATCATATTGGACGCGTCCATCCGGTATGGGGAAAGCCCCCTTTTTTTTTCATGGGAAACGATGTTTATATTTCAGCGCAGTTTGGAATCGCCATTGAAGGCAACTCGTTCGATTTTCTGCTCCGTCGCAGATAAGCGCGCCTAATCGCCGCGGATTATGGTAGCGGTGTAAATAACGATCGCGTGCCGGGTCTATTCAGCATATTGCTCGACCGTGACGCGGTGCTCTTCACACTTCAGCACTTCGGTTACAAGAATAAGAAATGTAATGATCGGAAAATATTAATAAACTCGAATGAAACTGACTGTTGTTACGGGATGCTTGGTAAAACACGAAACGGCAACTAGTATTTTACGATGATTACCGACTTTGAACTCCGGAATGGACATTTCAATTAACTCGGTGATTAATTTTGAAAAGTTTAAAGGATCAGAGCTGAAATTGCAATTTTCTTAAACGATTTCTCGGAACTTTTAGCAGACAATGTACTCGTAGAGTAGAGGCTGGTATGCCACAATGGTATCGCAAGAGATATGGCGCGCTCCTCCCTCGCGGGTGTATCTTTCGCGAGTATTGATATCATCGTAACTCGGGCCGCTCCTCCTGGAATTCCAGATAGAGCGAGTTGAGAGCCCCTGGCCGATGGTACGAGCTAACGAACGACATCATTCGTCGGATATGGAGAACCGGAGGCTTTCTTCGAGATCGAAGGTCACACGTTTCTCGCCACGTCCCTGTGTGAACCACCACCTTTTTCTCCACCCGACCAATACTCCCCCTTTCTTTTTATCAGCCCCGAAATCTCCGCACACCTCCAGGCTACTTCGCCTGCATACGAAGTCATCCTTGATGATTCCCGTGCATTCTTCCGAAACATCGAGATTCAACCCCGGTTCACTGATTTCAAATAGGAGCGTTCTTATCTATGACCGATCAAAAATTGATCACTTTTATCCTATTCTGAAACGTACCAGCTACAGGATACAAAGTACTTAAAAAAGGAAAAAATTTGCGTATATTAGGAATTTAGATTCTAACCGAAGAGTCTACTGCAACCTATTGCTCCTACACTGAAAAAAATTCTGGTTAAAAACGTACGAATCAGAAAATCTTGTAGAATAGAAATTCTAGAAATTATAAGAGAACTCAATATTTTATGATCTATAATAATTAGAATTTTTATTATAATAATCAGAACATTTGATCAATCCTACAAGATTTTTCTGATTCCTCTGTTTTTAATCAGAATTTTTTTTAGTGTAAGATCCTATAATTTCAGAACGTGTTCCATATATACTTTCCTAATAATAGCAGATGATTGTTATAATAAATAATGCAATACGCATTTAACAATCTGTTTGCCGAGCAATATAACGATCGTCATAACTTGATCGGCAGAGAATTCCCAATAAATCATAGTGAGATCGGAAGCTCGTGCGAATAATCGAGGCATCATCACCCGTAATCTTAAACTCGCGATACGTTCTTGTTCTCCATTCCGTTCCATTCCATTCCGCTGGCGAGCTAGTAGCCAGCCGATACTCTCCGTAGGCAAGCCCTTTTAGTGCCCTGAACCTCGGCCGAGGCTTTTCTCCTACGTGGTGCATCGTCCGGTCCGGCGTTGTAAACCGCGTCAAGTACCAAACCGGCGGACGGCTACCTTACCTGGCGGTACTAGCGGTGTATACCGGGCACGGTCTTCCAGGATTGTAAACAGGCGGCAAGAACCGGGGAAACCAGACGGTAGGCAATGTCGTAGACCCCTTCTCCACGACATCTCGGTATCTCCCCTCCCGCCTGCTGACCCCCCTGGGCCTGCATCTTGCCGCGCACGGTAGTACAGCGATGCAGCTGCAGCTGCACTGATATTAACCCGAGCGCCGAGGTTCTCCTATGCGACGAGTGTGAGACCAGGTATAACGTAATGGTCGGTCACACTCAACCGGAGGGAAACTCGGCGGCTGCGGGGGAGGTAAGAGGGCTGGTTCGGGTATAAACGCGAGGTCACGGGAGACCTCCGCGGGGTAAAAGCACACGAGGAGGGGGTATATGGGGAGAAGAAGGATCGGATCGTGCTTGGTAAGGCGCCTGTATATGATGTTCGTTTACTTTGACGGGGTAGGATGCCGGATTATCGGCTTTGTGGCAAGATCGATTTGCCCTTTGAGGCTGAACCCTTCCGCGTTTAGGAGCAGCTATGACTCCGCTAGAGATGCTTTGAGATGTTATTTGGTTAAGTGAATTCAGGAAATTACGGACAATCACCTGCTACACAGTATATAATGAGGGTGGAATGTAAAAGGTAGCAAAATTTTCCCTCATTAATTTTTAATAGTTTTATTATTGGATAACAATATGTTGAAAGTTATTCTCAAGAGATTACGGCTCTATTCATTAGATGCTTTTCTCCGTTATGTTTCGTATAGTTACCGTAGAATAAAAATATACAATCTTTCTCGCTGTTGCGAGGAAAAGCCGACCCCGAGTTAATCATCTTACCACATGAACTTTAACCGCTTGCACGCATAAAATGCTTCGTCTCCGTCGTCCACTCGTACGATCGCCGCGACGACGTATAATTAGCGTAATCACGCGTTCGACGAAAGGGCAATTATTATGATTCAGCACAAACAACGAATTATATACGCGGCCGCGTTAAGTTAAACGATCGTGACATCTTGTCCTCGTCGGCGGACGCGAATTACTCCGAGCTGAGTCGTGATCCCGATGCACGCACATGCATCACCCAGACGTGCCGCACGTTTTCGGATCGCGGAAGGGAAAACGCGATGTGATCGCGTGCGAGGGTTGTAACGGGATTCCGCCGAGTCCGTAGCGGTTGAACCGATCGATCGAGGATCGAACGGCGATTGGCAAGCGAGCGAGACGCGAGAAAATGTCGCAGCATCTCCCGTCGTGACACTCGCTACGTCGCGCCGTGTGTTGCGCGAACAGATTAATGACTGATAACGGTCGCGATCGGCATTCGAGATCGGATTAGGCTGAAAGGAACTGTATCTATGAGAGAATCTGGTCTGGATATATAAGGAGCAGTTTTCTTCTGGTTTATTTATTTTTAAAACTTAATAATTTCTTTTCATGTAAATTTGATGTTGTTAAATGTTATTTCTAATCAAATATATCATGGTTTTTAATTATATCTTAAAAACACGTTTAAAAAGCATTAAGAAAAGTCCTTTTAAATTTTTAAAAAGTAATTTTTAATATAAATATCTTTGAAGTTAGTAGAAACTGTCAATTCAAATAAAATATTGCTTGCTTTCTTATTTGTATACAGAATAGTTTTAATTTAAAAAATGACAATTCTTCATTTAGGTGTAAAATATTATTTTCAAAAATTTGTTTTATACGTATAAAACTATTTTCTTTTCTTGAAAAAAGCATATAAATTTCTCATTTAACATACTTAAAAAAATGTTCTATTTACAATTTAAGTAAAATTAAATTTATTAAGAGTATACAAAGTTTTAGGTTCTAGGTTTAACATCCTCAAGAATTTCACTTCCGCTAACGTTGATGTTGAACATTTAGAAATCTTTTTCTTCGGCACGTTTTACGAGATCGTATGTTAAACACAGGGCCGCCCGCGCATGCCGCGACGTCGTGTCGTGTATACGAGAGAACGGGTTATTAACTCGCGGTAACGAATTTTCAAGCGGCGTATTTGGTGGGGTGTCTACCTGCGGCGATAGCGATGGACTCCGTGCACGCGCGCCGCGGCGCTCTCCAGTCCGCGAAGAGCGCTCCGACGCGAAGGACGTGGGAAAGATCGATTCGCCGTCGCAGCGTGGCGTTTCACACTTGCTCTCGGTCCTGCGACGAGACCGGCACACGACCGGCGAAAAACCGGCTCCGAAAACCGCCGCAGACGCACCGTCGTACACTCATCCCTGATCGACTCACGATCTCACGCGAACAATTTCATCCGACGTGACAAGATGCCGACGAAAGATCTGTTTGACGCTCGCGATTCTTCTAATTGTCGGAGAGATGTGAACGTGTCATGAAACAGTGACAGTGACTCGAAGGATCTCACAGCTAACAATTTATTGGATATAAACTCTAAGCGCGTCCGGTACCTGCGTGCCGGAATTTTTGCGAGTGGTCCGTGCCGATCGGTATATCGAACGGCACGAGGATTCGCGGTGAACGCTGTTGAGAGGGATCGCGGACAGTACTCGAGACAACGGTTCCTCGGCCACTTGGCATTCTTCCGCTCGTAAAGGAGATAAGTCGCCTGTGCCGGGCAACCGGTCGTCGTTGCGATCGATCTCTCGTTACCCCTCGGATCGATGCAAATCTCCGCCGTGGGTCGTCGAACCCGGTGTTAACGGCGCGGCCTTGGATTACGCTCGAAAATCGAGAGTCCTCGCGGAAACGCGCGCGTACGCGGGCACGTTCCCAAGGACGAGATGCGCCATTTTCGAGAACCGATGCAGGGAGGTGAACGATCCTCGGAGTGTTTCGCCGCAGACCGGTAATGGGATACCAGAGGTGACGGCAAGATGAACGGTCACGGCTCCACCAATGAGGTACTCGCATTGCGTACGGTTTCTTTCTCTCTTTTCTCTTCCTGTTGAGTGTCCTGCCGCCTCACTTTTTTTTTGTCTCCTCTCCCAACGTGCGTCTTCTCCCGCCGCGATATATGCTTTAGATATTTAAATCACGGTGTCCGTTCCATTCTTGACTGACGATCTCGAATCGCGGATTAATCCCGCCCCGCTCAAGGTAATCCTCGGGGTTCTTAACAGGCTCCAAAGAGAGAACATATCCGTAGTGCTTGTAGATCCTCTTTGATGTTCAGGTTCTCAACGCGTCAGTCTTGATATTGATCCTTGTACCGATGCGTGATTACGGTTGATAAGGATAGTGATAATCGTAGTGTGTTGTTATAAAACGAGAACTATGGTGATGTAAACACATACTTTAAGATTATCTCTTAAATAAATACACGTTAGATAAATACTCCTTGTTGAACAATACTTGAAAAATTATAGATTACATGTATCGTATATAAGAATTTCTTATGTATAAAGAGATTATATCTGCGATTATATATACATTAAATTTGTTTAAATCACGTTTATATTATTCGCTGATTTTTTAAATATTTTAAGTTATTGAATATTGCAGACAAAAAAGATGTAAAATCGAATTAATTTTCATCCATCGTATTTTGTGTGGATTTAAATTAGTTAAATTTATTGTAATCACATAAGCGTATTAGAGAAACATTATTAAATTGTTATACTATAGAGAAATATGATTTTACTAAGACCTTTTATGGCCATATTTTAAACTGTGATAAAATCCACAAGAAATAGGATTTCTCAAATAAATAGCAAGTTTGTATTTACATCAGAATAAGCGAGGAAATGTTATATCACATCTTTTTCATATCTGTGACAAATTCTTCAAAAGCGTCACCGTCGAACGTGCAAATGCTCCGGCAGGGCAAATGTCTGTAATGTATCAAAATGGCGCTCCTTCTTCCCTTGATTTCTCTGTTTTCTGTCGACCGCTGTCGCCTTTTCCGTTGCTCCTTCCTTCCCCGTGTCGTCCGTCGCGTTTTCTTCTTGTTGCGTTCTAAATTCGCCGCGCGGTGCACGTATGTATATAGCTCCGAGTGAGGAAGAGAAATTCTTGACGTCTCTCGGCGGCGGCGGCGGCTGAGATGCACTCGCGACGTTTACGCGGGATGCAAGGCCCGATTTCTGCCACAACGATTGTTGCTCAACACCGGCTGAAGAGCTGCACGCGGCGGAACAATTTAGGTTTAAAGTGCTCCAAGAGCCGTCGTATGTTGCGCGAGAGGCATTGCGATCTCACCTGGCGAAATAGCAATGTGAATTCCCGGCATCAATAGTGTCTGAAATTGCGATGCAAGTATTTAGATCGATCCGAGCAGATAGAATTGCTCGGATTTATCAAGTGATAAGATTGCGAAATTGCAAAGCAACGGATGTCGGAAAGCTACGAAGAGAGCAAGCGGAGTCTTTGTTTAAAGTTTAAGCTCCAATATGTACTGCATCCATTCATTAACTTCTCGCTCTTTGAAGTTTCGTAACTTGATCGCAATATTATACGCAGTTATAAGTAAGTGAAAATGTGTAATTTTTATGCGTAATTTTTTAATACAGTTTTGCAATTTCATTATTTATAAACTGCACTTAACGATAGCAAATAGATTATGCAGGATACATCCTGCATTATAAATATTTTACTTTTCACCACATTATACTCAATTGACATAAATATCAAACGCATTCAACGTATTCATTTTATCGCGATATTAAGCATAAAGATTGCAATATAGCCGCGCATATTATCACTAAGTATCAGAGAAAAGCATTGATAACATGTAATTGTCTCGAAATTGTTTGCTTATCTCTCAAATCTACGAACAATCTATAAACAAGGATATTCTGCCATTGTTTCTGCGGAGTCCAATAATTTTGATATTTTTGGAGCAATCTCGGAATAAAGTGTACGTCGAATGAAAATCTCGTGCGTGACTACTATCGCGAAACGTTATTTTGCATCGTGCGCTTTGTGAGAGAACATAGTGTTGTAAGACTGAGTGTAATTTTTACGTGGCGGCTCGCGATTCTAGGGAGGTCATGTTTGAATAAGAAACGACGAGGGAGGGGGAAGCGATAAGGCCCATGCTCGATTAGATAACGGCCCGTGACAGGTACGGCACTGTTTGCGCGTCGAAGAGTGCCGCTTTTGCATGCGGCAAGCAACGTAGAATTTTCCTTTGAGCTATGCACGATGTTATATTCTCCGCTTTGAGCCTTGCTAAAAAAAAAAAAAAATTGGAGATCGATAAGATTGCGCGAATTGGATGCGAAGGTTCTCTTTCGGTTCTCGTTAGCATTGGATTCTAGTATTGGAATTTTCATTTGCCGAATACGCATTGTGCGCGAGCCAGATAGAACCTCGATAAAGTAGCCCTGGCGATGTGCCAGCTGTGAAAAGAAAAAGAGTGGACTCTTTTGCTCATGTGCGCACGCAATGGCAAAAATGAAAAGCGGCATTGATTACCATACGTTGTCCTCGCTTTGCAAATAAATCGATAGCTCTGCTTTCATTACTGACCGGATATCTCATCGGGTCTTATCGTCTTGAGTAATGAACAAGACTATGTTTGAATTGGATAGAATGTATTGATTCTTGATAGTTTACTCTACGCCATGTATCTAAATGGTTCGTCAAACATTCAAATTAAACTTGGTACTGAAATAAATTTTATGTTTAAACGTTTGACGAAAGTTGGATAGAATCGTAAATCTTGAGAAAAGTTTTTAGAAGATCAACTTTTTACATTTTTGTACCTGATACATTTTCTGAGCCATCATGTTTTTTTAAGAGATATTTATCTTTTTATTAACATAAACTAATGATGCAGGACGAAGGTATTGAGAACCTCTGTACTAAAATACTGTTGGGTCTTCTTCTTGTAGCGTCTATTGTAAATGGTAATTTGTTTCAATAAGCGACATGAGTGTCAAATGACACCCGACCTTGGACTGTCAAACGCCAAGATGCGTGCGAACGTACAATGAGAAATGACGTAAATCCTGCTAAAGATCTGTTACGTTTAATTTTTGAATGAAATACAAAGAATTGGCGAATACATTAACAAACTAATACAGATAAGAATTAATATGAGAAAGTCAGGAATGTTGAAAAGCGAGAGAACTTCAGACAAAGTAAAGTAACAAGAAATTTAATGGGAAAAGATTCAAAGAGTTTAAACAATATTTAAACTTTAATAATAAAACTGAAAGAAGTAGATCTCTTAATAGTTAATCAAACAATGCAAATTACATACCGACGTGATCGTTAACGAGTGCTAGTAGTATAAATCTCTATCGTTGCTTAAAAGGCAGGAAAATTTCTATCGCAGAGAGAATATGAAAAAGATGTAATTTCTTTGAAGCTTCTCTCATCTCGTTGAACAAATTGTATGCAAGTCGCCGAAGGGTGTTATGAAAGCGCCAATAATTTTTCATCGGCAATACTCGACGAATGGACGAGACGGAAAAGGGTGTGCCGCAACGTGGATTATGGTGACAGGAACATCCACGGCGTCATAAATTCTCCGGTAATTGTGGCCAATTAATTGGCATGCAAATGAGGTGAAGCGCAAATCACCAGGAATGGAGGCGGATCCATTCATCTGAGGGCGATCCTCGAGCGTTCGCCTTCATTCGGCGCGGACTTTCCGTTTGCTTCTCGTTCCATCGTAATCGTCCATTCAATTGACCGCGGCAGCAGTTACGCGGATTCTTTCTTTTTTCTTCTTCAAAAAAAAAAAAATCTCGAGGAACGCACGACGTCGCGACTCGCCAAGGTCGACTCCCGAAATTCACAAACGTGCCGAAATAGTCTTTCCGAGAATCTCGTCGCAGAAATTCGCATCTCGGACAGGCACGCGTACCATGAATCAAGCGTAACGATATGCGACCAATATACGGGACTGTTGTGATACATTTTAATAAGGCCAGTCAATTGCGGATGATATGAATTCATAAGACGAATCATTTAATCAGAAGCTATACTTTTAAATATTCTTCTAAATATATGCTTGCGTACTTTTGTAATTTTTTGTACTTTTAAATCGTTTTACATAAACATTTATGACAAATCTCATTCAGTTATATAAATAATCATGAGACGCTTGATAGACTAGAAGAGGTAATTATTTTACAGTTAGCTTAATAATAATTTTCTCTAACAATAAACTCGTTTAAAATATATTTCTATTTCACTAATATATATTGCAATTAATTGTGACGCTGCGACTGCACAGAATTAATTGTAATATATCGTTTGTAAGGGAATAAAGAGTTATAGTTACTACATATGTAATACATATATATCTCGTATTCGCATCGTTACGACGCTAGTATTATTTACACTGGCCAAGAAATGGAATATTGAATGAAACCAAGCGTGTCTGACAGATTACGGCACGACACAATGTGTTGGGAATTAAATATGAGAATGCAAGCGGACTGCCTGGGCCGCCCGGCGCCAGGGCGATTTTGAAAAACCAGTTTTACGACCTCTAATAATCGTTTCTTCGCCAAGAGGACCCTCGCTGAATTTAGTGTCTACGTCACCGTGATCTTTTCGTTGACCGCGTGACGTAAGCGGTCGTTCCAAATTCCTGGGCGTTTGCTGCCGCAGGATTTTGCGGCCGCTGCAGAAGGGACGGAGTTTCGCGAACAGACGGACTTTCCTGGGTTACACTCTGTAATACGCGAAAGTCGGATGCCTCGAGCGAGGAAATGGGAAACGCCGGGAAAGTCGAACCGCGCACCGGTCGACCAGCCACAAAAAGCACGCGTAAGGAAAGTGAAAAAGCAGAAAAGACTAAGTCGCTTTACTCGAACTTGGGCACATCCATCATTGGGTTTCAGTTGCAAAAGGTCAGGGTTTCCTTTTACCATTTGTGAAATGAATTTCTGATAATCACTTTTAAGCTTTTCCTTTAAGCTTTTTAACATAAATTTTTAATATAAATTGAATATAGATAGAAACATACATTTATATATATATATACATACACAATAAGATACGTGAGCAAATATAACGATTATTTATAGATAAGAAATACGTTTGTCGACTCAGGGTAATTCCAAAATTACATATTTAAGCTACGAACGGTCTGCTTGCGCGATATATGGTTGGAAGACAAATTCTCATCCGCGCACAAGCGTAACGATAATTCGCAGTTCAAACGGAGAAGTAGCGCATGACTATAAAATCTCTCGGGATTTCATCCAAATTCCCAGTTCGCAACATAGTGTCTCCCGTTTCTGTGAATAAAGTCGAGAGCTAGCAAAGACTTAGCGGTTTTTATCAAGTTAACTCTGGATTAACAACACTAACGTTCCACAACCTCTCTTCTCTCTCTCTCTCTCTCTCTTTTGTCGTTGAAATCGTCCTCGCACGGTTCGCTCATAAGGAGCTCGTAAACGACTTGCATAAAATTGATTTACCACGCTCGACAACGAGGTGTCTCGCTTCGAAAACCGGATTATGAAATTTCGAGATTCACATCATGGTGAGATTATTAAGAAAGAAGATAATTACGATCGCAGAATAAATTATAACGAAGGCGGCGTGGAGTGGGCGTATCAAGCGATTTCGGCACTTTTTCGGCGCTTTAAGGCTTCATTCTTGCAGCTCGAGCAGGTTTCGTAATTGTAATGATCGACAAGTTAACCTGTCTGCTTTGATAATGTTGTCTTTGTTAATTTAATTTCCAGTGATGAATAACCGCGCAGTCGGCCAAAAGATCAGTTTGAACCATAATTAACATAAGAAACCATAATTAATGGTTTCTTGATAACGACTGACTGTTAAACTTCTTGCATCTGAATCACAAAATTATGAGATACGAGACTAGCAAATTATTGATTATTTTTTATAACCAAAGGTAGCTAATTTCTAAAACTCCAGATACTTTTTTATTTGTCTTAAAATCCATATTTGTATGAATTTTAATTAATAATTGATTAAGAACTTTCATAGTGAAACCTGTGAGAAAAGATATCTAATGTTTTATTTATTACAAATTAATTCGTATTATCTTTCGAACATAAAATGGCTATTCGTTGTTATAACCATTAACTCTCGAAAGTTCTAGTGTTATACAATTTGAGTTTCCAATTGTTCCCATCGTATTTGGACAACGTCAATCCCGACAAAGTCATTTCATCGCGAGAATTTACGAGCCTGGTCATGGCGAGTGTGTTCGCGATTGGGTTTTATTGGCACGAGTATTGCGAAGCTTCACTTCAACGAGCCTGATATTCGTCATTAATCAAGCGTCACGATATGTCGGGACAAAGGGCGGAAATGTCGCAGGTGTGTAAATACGCGCGATGCCAAAAGGGAATCCTTTGAGCGGACGAAGACGCGGACACGCACATTATGTTACGCGTATAAAACGCAATGGCATGTTCGTGCGTATTGTAGGTTTGTGGGTTATACGCCGGCCCGTCCGAACGCAATTATTCGGCGCGCACGACGAGCCATGCTAATGAATATTGATGTGCCTCGCCAGTACTCGCTCTACTCGAGGTCAATGCATTAGCATTATTAACACTTCAGGGCATCGAATCGCGCGGTCCGGCACGACGAAAGAGAAAACACGCCCGTGATTCCGTGGCGTTTCTTTTTCTTCGCGTCACGTGGCTGATTCAATTCATTCCTTTTTTTACTTTTTACAAACTTCTCGGTTTATTAAGTTTATTATTAACTTCTTATTTGTTTATTTTATTATTGCTAATTTTGAGTAATTCTTTTCGAATAATTAGCTCCTTAGTCAAGTGAAGGAAGTTCGAAAAACGACGACAGATACAATTCCCGAAAGAGGAATTTGGTCTCTCTTTTAGCAAATTTCGTTCTCTATTCTAATGAGATCTACAATTGTGCCACTAACCATTGTCGGCGTTGAAAAACGGATACCGGGATAGCGTGCTGAATCGCTCGGAAATGTTCGGTGTCGGCCATTCTCGCATTTTATCGATCACCTTTAAGCAGTACTTCGGAGCTTTTTGTTTCGAGCCCGCAGTTAACTTTTCTGCAGAGACGTTTGTCGGTCGTTAAACGATTAAACGAGGAGAAACGTCCGGTGAGAGCTTTTCCTGGATCGGCAAAGCTCCTGGAGCTTTGCCGATAACTTCAGTTCAAAATAACTTTCCAGATTTTCTAAGGTTTTCACCTTCAAGACGTTCTCTTCAAGAGTTTTTTAAAAGAGATGTACACTGTAGAATGGTTTTACCAAGAAGTCACATTTATATGCTGTACATGCAATTTTGTAATGATAGAATTCAGTTACTAGTTATGTTTTAATCATTTTTACACATTTTATATAATTTTGTTTAGTCATTTACTCATTTACATTTTCGTATTCTTGCCGTTGATTGATGTAGTTTAAAAATTATAATTTCAGAATAGATTCCCGCAAGGATGACTGATCTGCACAGTCATTTGGCTTAGCAAACTCACGAACCCAAACTCAATATAAGACTGCGGATACATGTATATACATGTATACATCACACACATACATTTATATATGATACATTGAAGAAAAGTAGATGCAAGATATAGTCTAATATAAGAGGAAAAAGATTAAATTAAAATGTACATAGAGATCTATATGTAGGGAAAAAACTTAAGTTAAAAACAGTATAAAAGTTTGAAAAAATTTGTGATTAAAATTCACATAATTCATGTAATTCATACATAATTCATAATATGATCAGTAACGCCATACATAACATGATACAGTAACTGTAGTATAAATGCTATTTATATTGTTCTTTCTGTCGATATATCTTTCGCGTCAGTCCAGCTTCAAGAAAAATGAACTTAAAATACGTTACTGTCGATTTTCCTTTTCAAGTATTATAGATTATCGCGATTGTGTGTGCGCGCATTGTGGAAATTGAACTTGTAACTCTAATCTCTCTATTAAATTTATTGCAAACCGATTCAAGGAGGATTAATAAATAACACTATTTTACGAAATAAAAGACGAAAGATGAAATAGAACAGCAGATTATTTCTGACAACAGTCAATAATTGCTTTGCAACAAATATCATTGCAAAGAATATTTGCTGGTAGAAAAATATATGCAAAGTGTCACGTGAATAAGTCAAACATCTGGGAACTGGCCTGGTAGAAGAACGCCTTGATTTGCCCCTGCAAAGTATTATTACTGACAACGAAATTTGACAGCAGACTGACAGTGCCGCTCCCAAAATGCCCGTCGGACACTCTAATCGTATTAAATTGTTTTGTAATCTGTCTGTTGGTTGCGTGCCTGATGTGCTTCTGATGCTGCGGAAGAACTCTTACATAATTTTGTTCTGGAATAGTATAAAATATTAAACATTTTTTTTTATTAATTTATCGTTAAAACGTAATTTTAGGCAACTGACTGCAATTACGCTGTAATTGCAGAAAAGTTTCTCGAAGTAGTTAAAGAAGAGGAGCGATAAAAACTTTTTCATCAAATTACTGAGGTCAAGCGAGATGAACATAGAAGTTATTTCGTTTGCAGATTTTATTTACGATAAATATGCGTAGTAACGTTACACCGACCTGTCTCACCTCGAGCTACACGCAGGCTGTTATTTAAAAGATCTTAACAAATGGTTGGTCAGGTTGGGCTCCTTATTATCCATGACTCCTTGGAGCGCCATGGGACGCTAATTGCAAACTTTCATTACGAGTCACGCTCGGCTCGACGGACGCAACGCTGATCGCGATAGGCTTCCGCGAGATTTTCTACGAGGTACGAGCGAGACCTCCAGATGAGAGAAAGAGAAGAGAAAGGTGCGCCCAGAGCGTGATAGGTAGTGCTATACGCTCATAAATATTAAGATACTATTTCACCTAAGCCGATACAGAAGTATTTATTGTGAGTCTGTCTCAGTACACACGTAATGTAATTGTTGTATTAACTAGAAGTGGTAATGACACTTGTTGGTGTTAAGACGCTCGTAAACAGAATCTAAGCGGCAATTTCAGATAAAAGAGAGAACGATAATTCCCCTATGCAACATTACTTCTTAATATAAGATTAATTTATACTACAATTATTATTAAGCTTTATTGAAGAAAGATATTCGAATAAAAATAACATAAGCGCCGATTTTGAAAATAGTGCTCCATTATTCAGGTGTGAAACAATAACTTTCGTAATTTCATGTTTTATAATCACTAATATAATAACAGATATTCATACCGGACGCAACAAGAACGTGCAATTTTCCATGTTTTAATAGATTTTAATGAAATATCTCGACGATGCATCTTGCAGATTGCAAAAATAATGATGCAACGTCGCCAAACAGCGTCGTTTATCTTAATCTCAACCCTATTTCCAGCCCCGCAAGGGAACAACACTCGCTTCGTCATCGGTGATCCTACCACCGCGTCGATAATCACGATGATCGATCACTCGCGGCTCGACGGACGCGCGCACGCACGCACGCACGCACGCACGCACGCACGCATGCACGCATCGATTAGGGACCGCATTTCGCGCCTGCACGCTCGAATCGCCGCCGCGTGCGTGGGCGATCCGCCTCGGAGCAGCCGCCGATGCACGCGCGACGCGCGACGTGCACGTGTGTTCGTGACTCACGGTAGGCATTCTCGCGCGACAAACCGGTAACCAACGCGACCGTTACACCGCGAACACCGCGGCCACTTTGTCCCCCGACTGTGTCTCCTTCTCTCTTTCTCTCGGCCCCGCCTCGCGCCGCTCTTAAACTCGCGTTTACAAGTGTCGGCGAGCGCGAGGATTCACGCCGCCTGTCACGCTGTACATCCGCGAGCGGAACGGATGGATTTGGGAGAGAAAGAGGGAATTTCCAAGGCCGGATAGAGATTGTGTGCGCTTGTGCGTGGCCGTTCGACTCTTTCACCGCTCCGTGATAGATTGCGTAGACTCGTCTAAGACCGAGGGTGAAACTGGACGTTTCGTTACCTGGGAGGAAACGCGTCGTTATAAATCTACTTTGTGATATATTTCGCGACAAGCGAGGATTTATCTGCGAAAAATGGCGGCGATGAATACGACCGCGGAAAATTGAACGTTTTTGTGAAACGGTGATTCCTGCGGGATGCGTTTCAATTGCGTATATCGAATTATACAAAGTCAGACTCGAGACACCGTTTTTCGTCTTGATGATTTATCATTGCTAGTTAATACCTCTAGCTCGTTAATATCTATCAGCTCCGCACATACATGGTAAATTTATTGTAAAAAGTTGATATAATCTTAATAGAAATAATAATATAAAACTATCATCAGGTCGCGAAGCGAAATAAATTAATATTAGTAGTATTGAAAGTAGTAGTAACGGACGGCATTAGTCAGCCATCGATTTTGACCCCTGGCCTCTCCTTTAAAAAAAAAATCTACACAGAACCTACTTCGTCGTGACATTCTTTTCTCATATTGCTGTTTTCTACCATGGTAATGTTTCCCACAATTCAATTGACACTAATTGCGGGCATTTAAGAGATCTTGTGAACGAAAGAGTAAACACGCATCGCGCACTTAACTTTCGCTTCTAAATCACTTATCGATGTCTATAAATTTTATAAAATACAACATATAGCGAGGAATCCGCAGTTGGCTTGCAGAAATGTTTGCCATTCATCAGCGATTCCTCTCGCAGTTAATTTGTTAATGCCAGGGTGGGTATCACAAAGTTAACCCACGCCTTCATAGAATTCCACGAACGCGCCGCCGTTCGCGCCGGCCTCTTTCGTCGGCAATGCGCCTGCTAAATTAGCGATATATTCCAAGTATTACTGAATCGTTCCCTCGAACTGCAGGGGTTTAAATACGACTGTAAGGCGCGATAAAACTTGTCTCTCTTTGCGCAAATATTATCGTATATGCTTGACATCGATGAATTATAATTGCCGATAAATCGAAGCGGAGGCGACCTTCGCGTTTGCTGGTTGTCCTTTTATTACACCCCTTATATTCGCGTATACATGTTTTAGGCTCTATCGCAAATGCAGGAACAATAACCCTGTAAATTACCAAACTAAATTATACCATAATGCATGCATAATTACTAACGAGTATATAACATTTCATAAAGGCTATTGAATGATTTTGCATAATCACAGGCTATTATGTGTAATTGCTGTACTCTTCGCTTTAACAACTATTCACTGCAACAGTGTACATGGCTCTCGAGAGAGGCCTGAAATTAAACCACGAGCTTATTCTCACAAAGTCTAAACCGTAACAAATTTCTAAGAGAATTACTAAAATGGATTTTAATCACGCTTGAAAAAATAAACACTGAAATTCATACTACATATATCAGAAGTATAGTAATACGCACATTTTTTAATATATAATTAGCATCGCTTTAATACCAATTTAGTATAAGCATCAAATAATTTGTAACGGATGGAGCAATAATTAACTCGTTCTAGCTCAACCAACATTTCATGATTCCTCTACCGTAAGTAGCTTCAACGAGACTACTAAGATTTCGCAGTTGAGTAGTGTCATTGCGGTGTAAAATTGCATATAGAGTTTCTATGATCCCGCGAGAACTATCCGGTGATAGTGTACGATAACCGTTTGTTCCGTCGCGTAATCGGCGTGGTACTTAACAGGCGGAAGAGAAAGTCATGTCGCGCGGTATGCGCGCAATCTTCTGCCTTTTTCTGCGCCGTTAGATTCTTTTCGCCTTCCAAGCCTGATTGTGTTCAACTGCTTTCCAAACCTTATCGCGTTCATCGACGATGGTGGCAGCGCCCGGTGGGATGGAAGCGCTCGTACAAAGGGAAGAAAACGCGTGGGCGCGCTTAATTCTTATCCACCTTGCCGAAGAAGTCGTCAACCGCCTTCTTCGGGATTTTATGACTGTCGGGCGTAAGCCGGTATTTAACGCTAGTAAATCAACCGGCGGCGATTCGAACGCTATAGACTTTTATGACGGCTAATGATCGACGCCGTGCCGGCACGCATCCGATGCCGCGGCGTCGGCTTGCGCGCGCGTAATTACAAGCGAGATATTTGCATGTATTAGGCCGCGATGCGTACAATTAAGTCATATGTACTCCGGTTAAGCGCGGCCTCGTCTGTAACAGTACGATGGGAATTATCTCTTGTCATTATCGTTTACTTACTGTTATTATGTTACCGGGGATTTCTCGCGTGCATGCACACACGCGAAATCGTCATGTCTGCGAAAGGAAATGATGCAAGTTACATGTAGGGTGTTTTAGAAATTGTATACCTTTAGTCCATCGTAAAGTTTGTGAACATGGAAACCCGTCTTTAGCAAGGATTTTACTGAGCGCAAAATATTTCGAAGCTATTTAAATATTAAACGTCTTTTATTTAATTTTTTTTTTAGTGAAATACATTAGTATAATAAAGAGGATATGAGATGGAGATTGTTACCATCGAACCTATTTCTAAGCTTTTATATTCCGGCAAATCCTTTCGTATGTGCAATAGCATAAATAATGCTGTAAGGGCCAGGACAGGTGTAACAAGGCAGTGTATTAAAAAAAAATAATTAATCGTCGCGCGTTCGGTCGTAATGATCTGCGGCTAAAGGCGAGAAATTTCATGCCGAGGTACGAGAATCCCTTCGGCTCGTTCGCCCCGCCAATTAAGAAGAGACACGATATCCGGCGTGAGATCCTACATGGTAACGAAGCTCGTTTGCCGCGCGACGCGTAGTGCGCGGCTTTCCGGCGACGCGATTCGTCCACTTTCGTTTTCACCTTTCTCGGCCAGTTATGCTAATTTCACCCCTTCCTCCCCCTTCTCTTCTCTTTCCCTGACTATTAATGATAATATTAGATCATTAAATCGGCATCGGCCGCGCGCATCCGCCGCAATCCTGACTTTCATAGCCGAAGATGAGAAACGGCGAGTGAAGGTACGTTCGGCAAGGTATATGCAAATATCTCAGGCTTGTACTTGTGTCGTGTTAAGTGATTTTTATGTAACACGCGATACTCGCCGCTCGTAGAACTCGAAGCTTGGACATTACCGCGCAATATCTGATGCGAGAAATTCTTTACATGATTCCAATGTGTACTTTAGAAAGAAAATCTCACGCAGTTACTGATGTGAATCTTATTACTCAATTTATTTATTTAGTAAAGAGATTTACAACACGACTGCGTGATGTGTTTTACACAATGTTAGAAGAATTTTTAACAATAGTTTACATGCATTTTTCTTATTTGTCTTATTTGTCTAACATAGGAGAGAATTAGGGGACATTGGGATAAGAATATTTAAATTAAAAATGACAATTTTTTATAGTTAATAATGCATTTTATTCATTCAGTAATTTGATTGGATTAAATCATATTTTCTCCAGTTTCTTATGTATACATAGCTTTCAATACGTGTATGAATAAGTATATATAATATAAAAATAGATGATAGGATATTTAAAAAAAAAATGGCATAATGCGACGGTGCTTTTGATTAGTCCAGCGATCACGTCCTCGCCGTGATCTCGGCGACCTTGAAACTGTGGCTACCACAACATCGGCGAATAACCTCAACTGGCCTCATCCCTTCGTCCTTCCTCACCTTCCCTTGTTCGCCCACCAATCTCATCCTACGTTGGTCCAATCTTAAGCATCTTTCACACTGGAAATTTCTATTACAAGATTTGATACAGTAAAAAGCAAAATATTTTTTATATAACATAATAAAAACATACGTAAAGAAATAGTTAAAATTTAAACGTTAATGTTAAATGTAAATATTATAATGAGTTAATATTATAATGTAAAAGCTGTATAACATTCGATAAATCCTTCGGTAAAAAGCATCTTTGTAACTCGATACTCCAACAATTCGTGGGCCGTCAAGTGCAATTGAAAGCTTTTTTCTGGTCCTCTCGATATACCGCATATATATTCAAGACACTCCAACATGCTGGAACAAAGTGCTCTCGCTTTGATGAGTGTTTTAGAACGGTGATGAAAAGTGAAATGCCTTGAAGTGTGACATACGTTTTGTAATTTAGACAGTAGTTGAATAGCGTTATAATACAAGATGTATTTTGTATTCTTTTCCTACTTTTACCTCATTACTAACTGTTTAAATTAGTACATATATTCTAAATATTATCTCGCACCTTTGGATAAAAGTAGCGCAAGCTTCGCGAATCAAAACTGTCCCTGCATTCTGATACGAGTGTTATCCCATTATTTTACAATCAGTTTAATTCCGTGTCCGCTTAATCGAAAGTAGATTATATAGACACATGGCGCTAGTGAAATGAGAGAGATATCATGATCTTATTATCTTACGCTAAAGCGGATTGGTTGACAATCGGTATGATAAATTATTTAAACGTATTCTCAGACATCAGACTTCTTAGTAATTGAAGCGATTCCCAATGAAGCCTCATAGATATTCGTCGTGTAATTTGCGTGCGCGCGCACGCGTATATGGGTCAGTGAGACGATCAGCATCGGCGTAAACTCCTCTTATCGATCGACGGCTTATCGAGAGTAAACACGGAAAGACTTCGTAGTACTACGAAGATAAGGGACCGCCTACATTGTCGAGCGTCCATTCATTCCGCGTCAGTGCTTGTTCTAATTAACAGTCGGCTTTGACTTCGTCGATTAAAGAGAGAGCTTATCATTCGCCTTCGGATCGACGGGATGTTGTAGAATCATTGCTTTACAATGACCGTTTTACGACGTCCTGTGTAAAGCTCGTAAAACTAGTCCTGAATCGAATTACGATCCATCCTGAACAGGACGTTGGAGTCATTGATTACTGTGACATTGAGAGATTGTGAGTATTACAAAATTCGATATGGCCGTTTTTCTTCCTGGAAACAATTTCATGAGATTTCTGGAGCATCTTTCATGTAACTTCAAGTAAGATAAGCAGAAAGAGACCCTTGTAACATTGTCAAGTTAAGAGGAAGTGCATCTACTTTCTATTTAATAAAACTCATGTCCCAGGCTACGAAAAAGTTTGAAAGAGCAAGGTATCGCGGAATTTTGAGAGGAAATTTCATGAAAACTTGTTGCTCCTTTCACTCTGCAGAACTTTTGATACACTTCGTATATATTCTTCTGGGAATAGAGTTTTGTAGGACTTCCCCCTTTCATGCGCGTCTCGGGACGAGTTTGTTAAATTTCTAATACATCCATTTCCTGCGCATAATACGCATTACTGTGCCATTCCTTTTTCAAGGAACGCCAGAATTTAGTGGGCTCCTTAATATTTCACGCAAACATTGTCATCAGCGACTATCTGAAGTATTTATGCTAAGGGAAGCCAGGCGTCATTTGTTCACGCGTATTTGTGTAACACGTACGAGGGGGACGCGAGAAAGCCATTCGCTCGCTGAAAAATATTCTGGTAGCGATGGCAGTAACTGGAAGCAATAATTTCTACAGCGACTTCGCGACATTCCGGTTTTTTTCTTCTTCCCCTCGTACGCGCGCGCGCCGCGCCGGTACACTCTGGAGTGGCCGGCCGGACGACATCGTAGGGGAAGGAATGCAAACACACGACGGAACTGTGTGCGCATTGCTTATGTGCCCACGTGGGTGGTTGGCTAAAGTGGGTGGCTGCTTGACCGGCTAGGCCGATCGGTGGGAGAGTGCTGCTTCAAGTGCCCACTACGCCTGGCTCCACAAGCTGTAACTTCTGGTTTACCTTTCCGTCGACCTTCGAGACACCGAGCTGAACAAGCATCTCCAACGATCGGAGAAGATCCTCGTGAACAACATAAATTATTATAAATTATTATAAAAAAAAATTTAACGTAGTGGAATTTCGAATTAATTATGATAAATGTATATTTGACAAAATGTGTCGTAGAAATCACAAATATTAACATTAAAATTAATAATCTAGTAATGGATGAATTTAATACCCAGGAATACTTATTCTAACTTGAAAACTACGCATTTCGTTGGATCGTTGGTAGGAAATATAAGACAGCTTACGGTAACTCCGTATAATGCGACATGACGCGGATTATTTGCCAAACGATTGCGTGACACCGTAGCTGTATCACACTGCTGATACGCGAGCAGCTCGACGGAGCCATTAAAACTCGAGCCATAATAATACTTGACTTCGCACGCACCTTTTGCTCCACGTGGCGGCGATAACACTCGTGAAAACGTTGCTGCTCGACTTTATGACGCGCGATACAGCGACTTAACAACTGGGACGATACCGGGGAAGATACCGCGATCTGCGAGGAACTCGCTGAAACGTTGATCGCGCTTGTCTTTGACTCGAAGTCCCACTTTTACATAACAACATGCTGTCAGACAATACGATTATTTCAAAAAAATGTAGTAGAAGTATCTCCTCTCTGATATTTTTATTTCATTTCACTGTAAAATATCGGACTATTAAGATTAAGATGTAAAACTAAAAATGTAGAAAAAAATAGCTTTTAAATTTCCTCGCTTTGTATTACGTTGTACCGTTTCCTGCGAAACGCTTTCTGGCAAAGTAGACAAAATCTCAGGGTGCTTGAACAAAATTTTCGATTAATTAAAGCTTTCATCTAGCACGCGAGTTAAAAGCATTTCGAAATGACGCAACTCAAGCGCAATCAGCAGTTACTGCGAGCCGATGCGACCTCGCCTCGCGGCGTGCATCTTAATTACTTTCGCAAATACACGCCGCTCGGGTCGGGAGACAAATTGCATTCCTCGACGGGGCCAATCGGCGTGCAATTATGCGACGTCTCATAACTCAGATCGTCTTCCTCTTCGCGGCTCCATTGTCCCGCCGTCCTTGCACGGCGACCGGCATCGACTGTCGTCGATGGGGGAGGGGGGGGGGACATGTCCTTCCCGCGAATCCTCCCCGTTCGCATGCGAAGAAACGAGCGCACGTGCAAATCTCGCTTCGTGCAAACGACCTCGCGTTATACCGGCGCGGCCCGCGTAGGACGCGCGCGGTGCTCCTTTTCCGCGTGGGGATATCCTGCGAACTTTTTTGTACTTTTGTACTTTTGTGTGCGCGGCGCGGCGCAGCGTGGGCGTCGTGTGCCCACGTTCGCCAATGTTCTCCTCGCCCCGTTCCCCGGCGCTCTTCAGCTCGCTGCTCTCTGCCGACAGATCGTTGAAATCTTGACGGAAATCTCGGTTGTTTTAAGCCCTCGCGCACGCCGCGTTTTCTCCACGCTTCACTTTTGCATACTGGCGATATCTACCAGAGGGCTGTATGTAAAATAGGCCCGTTGAAAACAGTTTTGCCCGAGCCCGTTTAATCTTTTACGTTTCATCTGACATATTCCATTAGCTATACGCACGATATCGTACGTGCCATCTTTATTAATTGTACTTTTGCATCGCGAAGTCAAGTCTGTGGCATTACTCATACCCCGGGCGTACTTTGGCCCAAACTTCCTCGTGACTAATTACAAACGACAAAGTGCAATCTACGATTTATTGTTTAATTTGATTTTTGTGTTTTGTACCCCGACACTCAAGATAGATATCGTCGCTTCCGCACGAAAGAGACTAATTGAAGCCGATAAGGCGCGCCGGCGAGTCATGCTAATCGTTCCGGCGTTACGTAAAATCCTATTTTTCTTATCTGATAAAACATATTTAGCGATTTTCCGTCGTCGCCGTTATGAGTGAAGCTCCAATGAGGTGCAATAATCGCGAACCAGGAAACTCCATTTGCCGTAATAGACTCATTGTTCGCCCGCGCACGTGATGCTCATACGTATAAAGCCGGTGCGCGAGATTAGCCGCATTGATAAACGGATTAATTAAACATCGAATTAGGACGGACTGCGCAATTCAGCTCTAATTAACTCGGATCGTTTAAGATTGCGATCGCGCGGAATCACCTGCGACGCCTAATACTTTTTCGACTGTTATCTGCGCCGATATCACCATTGTCACTTTAACGTGCGACGAATCACGCGTCCGTTTCGTTACATAAGCGCAGCTGGCATATATAATACATACATATTGCGTCGCGACGGTACACATCAACCGTCGTACTTCCCGACTACGTAAATTTCAGCAGTACTCCGAAATTCATGTCAATCGTATTTCTGAATGTTCACGGAAATATCAGATATTGTGACTTTTTGATATTCGTATGAATTTGGAAAATATCTTAAAATTATACTAGTGAAATAAAAAAGTTACAATAAAGACATGATATTATATAATATATTCAGCATATTTTGAATATTTTAAATTATTGTACTAAAATAAGTTTTACGACTTAACGTTAAATGAGACTAAAGGTAGAGATTTTATATCACAATGAACGAAAGTATTGATCTAAATGCAAGAATAGATTATATCTGATCAGATTATTTCTGACCACAAATATCCTCAGTTTCAAGTTCACAGTGTAACTTTATCGACTTCATAAACTTGAAAGATATTGAAATAGTAATACTATTTAATGTTAAATGAACGTTCTTGCTGTCGTCGATGTTGTAATTTCTCTCGGTACTGCGTCGAATGTTCTTATTGAGTACGCAAACATAAATGCGCGACCTTCGTCACCATCGTTGCAGTAAACTTTGCTGATGCGTTTGCGACGGTCTATGATCTCATGACCTAGAATTAAAAATTGTGTGTGTGTGTGTTTGTGTGTGTATGACGCATGTGGATAATTATTACTATAATTACAGTCTTTCTAGAATGTAGAATAAGATATAGAGACCTAAATTTGTGATAAAGTAAATTGCTGCAATGTCTATCAGACTTTTCAAGCTATTTTTGTAACTGCTATTTAAATTTTTTAGAAAACTTTAATTTTTATTTCTATATATTTTATGTATATTTACACACAAGTTTTTACCGAATAATATAATAGTAATCGTATTATGATTATTTTTTTAGCAATAAATATTAATCGAATTTCTTAAAAAGTCATTATTTAATTGGCCACATGCCAGTTTGCTTACGTGTTCATAGTCGACACGGTCAGAGGAAAATTAATCGAATATGATCTATAACTATCATGCCGGATGTGTTCAGTGAATCATGCGACAGCAGCCACAGTGCGCATTATTTATAGAACTACCTTGTTTGCGAGTAAAACCAGATCACTTCTATAAAACGTAAGAAATATACTTTCGCCGTCTCTGAAAAATGGGAAGAAAATCTTGCACCCTTTTTTTTTCTTTTTCTATAAACAATTTCAAAACATTCGGATTTACATTCGCGATATTTCGATCAAATATTATCTTCAGTATTGAATTTATTTCATTCGTCAAAACATACATGTCCATCTGTCTCCGAGATAAATTTACATCGGCCGATTGCATCCGATCGATCACTCCGCTCGCATGGCTCGCGAATAACGGAGAATGTCCGAGATTGGAAAAAAGTTCAATACTTCGTTTCTCGTACCCTGATATCACTATCGCGAGACAGCTTTTTACCTTCAACCGAACAGGAAATAGGAAACCGTCCCTTCTCAATCCTCCATATCCTTGCATATCATGAACGTTGGTTACGCAGAAGCGGGGGTAGCCGTTGCAGCTCTGACAGAAATCCCCTTTGCGGTTTCTGCCCATCGGCCCCACTCCCTCGGTGAGCGGCCTTACGACGTCGGTACGACACACGGCGAAGACGAAGAGCACGCCGAGAGGTGCTCACGGCGAACGGAACATGCGACGCACGTCTCCCGGTGACTCGTGAGCGTGGATCGTGAGTGCCGCGACTCGCCGTTCGCCGTATGCGCACAACAGCGGCCAGTCGCCGTACGTGCACACGTGTGAGCGCACGTACGCCAAGCGTACGCGAGCGAGCGCGTGAGAAATACGGATAGGGATTGGGAGACTGCGAGAGGAGACGCAGGGATTTGTTCGAGGTGTCGCGGGACCCGATGATCGCGGCAAAGTGGCGCGATCTTTTAATTTGAAATTCACGAAATTCCATCTAACATGGAACTGCGCTTTCTTTTTCTAGATCAAGTTTTATTCCGACGTGAAGTTGACATCTCACTGATGTTGTGGAATTAGTGTTTGTGAGATAAATTTGTGAAATTAAATTCCAAGTATATGTGTTGTTATGCGCAATTTGGTGCATATATGAGAGTGAGTTGTAAATAAAGAGCTTCTTTTAGAACCATGTGGCGTTTGCCAGATGAAGATCTTGGAGTATATTTAGAGATTTACAGTTATAGCTTCTTTTATAATTAATTTTAACTCATTAAATCCAAAACAACGAGCGTATCTGTGTCTTCAGAATATTTATATCATTTAATATCAATTTAAATAAAGAAAAAATAAACATTAGATAAAAATATCTCGATAATTATTGTTAATATTTTGTCTATCTAATAAATTATATATTTTTTATATTAATAATATGATAAAAAGTTTGCAAATAAGGATGAGATTAAAACACGCAATATTTAAAACAATTTTTTAATACCAAATTTATTTCAATTAATTTCAATTTAATACACCATTTTTAAAATAAACAAAAAATTTTAGAGAAGAGAAAGTTTATATTGTTGTTGTGTAGAAGGGTTTCAATAGTTGTTTCCATTTAATAATTGTCTATTCTACTTGTCTTGTATATCAATTTATACATTGACATTTGAATCGAATAATATCATTTATTATTCTCGATATAAAGTTCACGAGCTCAAAAGCACATGTTAACGAGTTTCTTACAAATGTTATTATCGAGTTATACTTGTTCGAATGTCTCCGATGAATCTCATATCGATTTCTTACATCCAACAAAAACACCAGAAATACATATGTGTCATCCGATTGCACGTGTTATGACGCAAAGTGCAAAGGACGATATAATTATATAAATGTTTGTATGACTGTTACGAGATAAGTTGCTGTCAAAACTGGCAGAATCAAAAAGAGAATGTAATCCGATTATGTCCGACTGGTTATCGCCCGACAGAATTATGCATTCAGCCATACTTCGATGCTGATGCGTAACAGACGCGTGGGCGGTGACGATCTTGAATTACTGTTGAGAAACGTTATTATCCTACGAGGAAGTTATTGGTCCATGAAACCTGCGTCCCGCTTCGAAGTTTAATTATAGACGAGAATGAAATACTCAATCTCGTTATTTAAAACGCTGATGTTTTTCTATAACAGTTGATGTACTATAGTCTCGAATTTAAAAAATTTGAATAACAAACGTAATATAATTATCATTATATCCAACAAACTTTTAATTAATAATAGCACTAGCGATTTTACAAGAAATATAAATAAAATTTTTATTATAATTAGAAAGATAAATTATATAATGTGAAATTAAATATTCTCTCTCTTTAGTAATTCACTTGCAATAATTATAATGGAATATACTTAACTTTGTAAAAAGGATTTTACATTACGAAATCGGATACATTTGTCTATTTTAAATTTCTGGAAAATTGAAGGCTTTGCTGTGATAGTATCTCACGCAAAAGAAAAGTATAGAGGCTTCTTTATTCATGACTGCTTTACGCGTGATCATTCTCACGTGTTTCAGCGACACGTAGCAGAAGTTAGTAGCAATGCGTGAGAGCGATGATTGTTTGCTTATCTTACGTCATAAACGACCGTACCTGCTACTGCAATGGAGATAATAACGATAATAATGATGCAGTTCCGATTGCAAAATGTTTCCCATAATTACTAATGAAATTATGTACTAGAAGTTTGGGAAAACATTTATGCGGGATATGTCACTGAGCACCGTGTGCTCGTCTGACCTTTCTGGACCACTAGAATCATCAATTGACCTTTTCGTTACTAATGTCCCAATGAAATGTAATACTGCTGGGACAATAACGACCCATATATTATTATACTTCCACCGGGACGTATCATATCGCAAATTATAAGTATAATCGATTCTACAATTTTTACATACATCGATCAAATCATTAACTTGCAATAATTTTTTTTTTAATTAAAAAAGTCATATTCAAAGGAGTGCAATATTTAAATTTTCTACTTATCATTGAGAATGTCATCGACTCTATTCTGTTAATCTGTTTTCTGATTAATACGAACACCTCCACGTGTGAAATGCACAATTTTGCGCCGAAATAATAATTTTACCATACATTGTCGTGCTTCAGCTTCTGATATTGGCGATAATCTCGCAACATTAAACCGCTGTAGCACTTTGTCCCGTCGCGTCATGTCGCGTCGTGTCCCGCGATAGAATCGACACCCTCATTTAAACACGGCAACACGATATTTCGCTCTCTCGTGGACCGTCATGTCCCGGGCGTACCATCGCAACGGTGGAAATTCTACAGTTTATTGTTGGCCCCGATAAACGCCGCGCGTACATACATATCTACTCTGTAAAAGCACGCCGATATCACGCCGTGAGAAACGGTACCCGAGGTGTAGTATCCCTTGGCCGATGTGCTCGCGAAACGTGCGCTGCCCGATCGCTTAAAGAGAAGAGACTTCGTAGCACGAGCACGAAGCGGAGCAGACATGTAACCTGAATTTCTTTCGTGAACAAACGGCGACAGCCGGGAACGGCCGCGCGCATAGCTGGGACTCGGAGTTGATGTGGATGTGGACGTTGAGGTTTTGCTCGTAGCTTGTAATCCTCTACCAAGGTTCATTTGCTCAGGAAATGGAAGATCTCCGCTTGCAATTTTCGGTCTAACAAAGAGTGATACCCCGGGTTTATCTCGGTTAGCCACTGTCATAAAGAGACTCACTTTATTTCTAATTCCGAGTTTGTCTTTTTACGATTTTATTACTATTTGCAATATTCCTCACGAAAATATTTAGATATGAAAATCAACGCATTTATCTTTAATGCGCTTTCTCTTACCTCCAATTCCAAAATAAAGAAAATACCGCGAGAGAATTTATCACATTTTAAGTGTAATTCCAATGGCGTTAATGGAAGCTTCGATTTTCTATCGAAATCCATTTTGCTTCTGAGTGACGATCAATCTTTTTTAATCCCAACTTTATACGAAACATTCCGTTGCTATTTCCTTTTCCCAATGTTACGTAGGGATAAAACTTTTTACACTGTTATTTGCATTTCACTGCACACAGTCGCGAATATCCAGAATTACAATACATTCGGTCGGTGGAAAAAAGGGGAGCATTCCTCTGTTAAATCAGAGTTGTACAAATATCGAGGTTTCGCTGTCTGTATAATCTCGATCTTGCGCGCCAGGTCGTTTATCCTCTCCGAAGCGGTGCTGCGGAGAGGAAACGTCCGGCTTCGCTCTCCCTCGCGTGGTCTACCACGCCCGTACGTACTTTAAAGCCCACTGTCGTCGATCCTTCGAAAGCCTGCAACGGAAAGTCTTCGATCTCTCTTCCTCTCGGTATATTAAAGGTAACTCCGATCACCCGGAACTTTTAACGCTCACTCCCCTCGATTGTCTAACGAAGCGAGGTCGGTGACAGATAAATGCGGAGGCCGTGTCATCTCTCGTGAAAGATCTCCGGTGATGCGTCTCAGATACCAGCCAGATAAGTCCCTTGAATAGCTTCGCGGGAGGTGTTTACGTCGGAGTAAACATATCGTCAGTTATTACAGCCGCGGTCGAGCGCGCGAGATGCGCCAATCGGAACGAAAAGTCAGGAGAGATTATCTCGCGGCGGTGGCAGCGAAAGGCTAGAAGTGACATCTTTCCGAGTGCATCGGGCGCGCAGTGTCATTTACGCGCCACGAAAGATAGGCGGATGGTTGGTTTAATGCGCTGAACGCGAGCGATAATCCTTCCAGTCGTTCGGTCTGATGATACGGCTGCGAGTTTCGTGTACGGCGGATAAAGAGATGTAAACGAAACTGTGGGGGGACACAATTACCGTTACGAACGCGAGCGGAACGCATCGCGAATTCTCAGAGGAAGCGCGGTGACTTTTACTACTACTACTATTATTATTATTATCATGGGCGTAATTCATAATTCCCATTTGTCTACGCGATAGCGTGCGGAGTCGCGGGGAACATTTATTAGCTCCCTCCGACGATCCGAGGGGGGGACTGCTGGGAATCCGCGGTCGACTGAATATTTTCGCGTTAACATTAACCGGCGAGATTAATGGCACGCGGAAATCCTCGCGGCACGCTGAAAAGAAACTGAGAGATAGTAATCGGCCGGATCGGCCGGGACCGTGTGTCGTGAGAACATCGCCGTGGCCGTACTCTGTCACCGAGAAACCGTACACATTTTATGCACTCGATACATCGATATCCTTCGCAACGCTTCGAAATCCAGTACGCGCACGAAATACGATATACCGAGAACGGAAGCGGCCGATCGAAGAGAAAGAGCACTGAGCCCTTGGTCATTCGGCGTGAACGGTTAAAACGAGTTAAGTTTCGAGGATAAGGATTCGAGAACGAAAATAGAGGCTCTCCCGCGGGCTAAGTGCTCGAACCCGTAAACCCATTTACACTTTGGAGGTGTTCTTTTTTTTTTGTTCAACTTTTCTACTATCGTTTTCCTTAGTACAGCTTGGATGTTATTGATTTAAAGGCAATTATAGTTTCAGAGAAGGAGAATATAAGTCGATGGATATTGTGCATCTCAAAATTATAAATGTAATCTTTTAAAATAACTTATTCCTTTGAAATTTAACATGATAAATAAACTAAATTTTAAGTAAAGTAATTCTAATAATAGTTTCTTTGTCAATATGATATTAATCTTTCTATTGAATAAAAAGTTTTTTATTTCTGAAAGAATCGTGAATGGATATAAAAGTATTCAAGATCCCTTTTATTTCGAAAAGGAAATATGTCCATGCTCTACGAACGAACACGTAAGACGAATTGATGTCGTTTTGAAAGTTCTTGAAAGGATTCCGCGGTTTATCGACGAAGTCACGCGAATTCGAGGCGTGGATTTGTACGTCGAAGTCAGAACGCGAGAAAAATATTACCACGGGTTTGCCGAATGGGCCAATAAATTTTCATACTTAATATCGTCGGCACGAAAAGTGCTGTCGAATACATTATCGGCGAACAGTAATTATCGAGATACTGTGTATTATGAATTATTTATAATTAAAGATATTTATTTTACGTACATCTTCTACCGAACAAATTTTCTCTCATTTTATTGAACGCTGGCTAAATATAACACAATATAAATTCCAATTATATTCATAAATTGATAATAATAATGTATTGGTAACAATAATATTAAAACATTGTGTAAACATAATTGTATAATATATGAATTATTAATTTCTGCTGAAGAACGGAATGTCGGCGGAAATCCGGATAAAAAAATCCGATGCGACGTGCCGTGTGTAAGTGTAATTTCGCGTGAGCTGCACCGAACGCACGCTTTAGCTCGAATGGAGACTGAGCAGCGGCGATGAATGATGGACCGACGTGACCGGTTGGTGCAACGACGGCATCCCCGACGATGAAGAGTGCAGAACCGGCCGCGCGTCGTCGTGGCCATTATCGCGCGACCTTCTCTCGCACTTTGCTGCGCGTCATCGACTATTTATGTGTTTAAGAAAGAGCGGGGTCTTTCGAGATCAGCCGCAGAAACAAGAGAGAAAGAGAGAGAGAGAACGGGGGGGATCCGGACTCGTGACATTTGAAGAGAACGAAGGGGAAACGGGCCCTGCTTATCCACCTCGCCGTCATTTCTTCTTGTTCGCTCTCTTCCGCGCAGCGTCGAGATAAAGAGACGTCGGGGAAGTTCGACGCGAGGAATGCCCGCGGGATGAAGGCCAAGATACCACGGAAAGAACTGGACGACCTCTTCGACGAGGTACGCGGTAAGATCGCTCGATAGGAGAGATGCGCTGCGGCGCATCGGAGGGACTTGAATTCGGCGCGCAATCGCTTCCTCCTCGACGCGCCCCGCGATTTTTGCGATCGCACGATTAGTCCTCGCGGCATCGTCGCTCCGTCCAAGACAGACGGCGGCCGATTGGCATGCCAACACTTCGTCGGCACGTCAAGCGTATTTAATTTTAATGACGCGGGAATAACGAACGCGTCATGACGTGGCTTTCGAGAGAACGGAGAAGAGAGAGTACCAGGCTACTCTTCTGGATATAATAAATATTTTATACCTTACTTTCGTTTGGACTTTTCGACTGTCTCTTTAATTCATATTAGGTACTTAAAATCATTTAAATTAAGACAAATAGCATTTTTTGTTAAAAGTCTTCAAATTACTGATGATGACGTTAATTCAGACATAGACAAGTTTAGGAACGGCAGCATTTTTTCGATGAATAAAAGTGCGAAAAGTGCGAACCATAAAAAATGAAATATGACAGCGGGACCCGCCGTGATCCCACTTGTCAGCACGCTTCGAATTACAGCGAAATTCCAAGAACTTCCCCGGTGCATCCGCAAAACCTCAACTAGAGAAGCGGCGCGGTGTGTCGTCTCGGTTGTCGGTTAACGTTGCACGCCATACTCGACGTACATCGGCGCGAAATTTCGCGCGCGCGCGCGCGCTCGCTTTTACGCTCTGACGGACATTTGATCCTGAAAAATTTCGCGAAGCGTTTAATTCGCGAGAGAGCGACGTCGCACGCAAACGAGATGACGTTGCCGCTCCGCGTAGTAACCCTTCCGCGGATAACAGGTAACAAAAAGCGGAACTGCGCCGCGTTGCATTACCGCCACGATGCAATCAATTTCCGCCGCGTGCTCGAGTCGACCGCGCGTGTTCGCATGGGGATTACATGATAGATAACAGTCGATCTTCTCGAGCGATCGCGATAGGCAATTCCACAGAAGATAGGGAGAAAGGGCGGTCGGCTGATAATGAAAGATCTTTTCCTAGCAGTAAATGATTGTCAAAATTGTTACTATGATTATTAGAAATAAAATAGACAGACTAAATTTTCAAAAATGAATTTTAAAATGTTTAAAAATCATTCTGGTGACATTTAAATCTGTAATATATTCCTAAAGCAATTTTAATCGAGTAAAAACATCCGTCGTTATTAAGGATTTTTACTTATTTTAAATTATATATTTCCATAAATTCATGAGTTATATTGATGTATTGCTTTTTTTATTATGAGATGTTGCAAATTGTTCATCATTTGGCACTAATTGGCGTTAAATTGAAATTATTTTGAAATGAATTTAATGCCGGATCGCCATATGAAATGAATGACATGAATGACTTTTAAATATTATAAAGAAAGACAGCACGTTTAAAATGCAACTGAAATTAATTAACTTAAATTATAGGCGGAGAAAACTTCACTGGTACATTATCTGTGAATCTAAATGATTCTACAACATAAACAGTTAAGTTTTCGCTCCGTCATGGTGCGAACCATACGATTCATTATGAACAACAGCGTCGGAAGAGAGTTTTGTTTCGCAACATTGCGCTTTATCCTCTATAAATCGTGATTTAACTGAAGCGCCATTTAAACCGCGCCTTTGTTTACGATGAAAACGATCGCGCCCCGCACGCGTTCCGCTGTACCGTATCCGGTAGTCGACCTCCGCGTAGATCGCCCGGATCGCCATATGAATGCCACGGACGTATCTGACGATCTTGATCGTGCCGGATCACTCTCAGCGCAGCGTCATGAAAGACGGAGGCTAAATCACAGCGGCCCGTTAGTCTCGATCGTGCACGTTTATGTGAGCCCATACGATCAACGCACACGAAAGCGTCCCCATTCGGTCTCTCGACATCGAGATTCACATACATGGAGATCCAGTCTGGATATATCGGGTGAAACCTAAATTTCTTTCTGTTGATTTTTATTACTTTCCATATAAATTTTATGTAGAGAAAGTTATAAATGCTTCAACTCTTTTTCCCACATAGAAGATACCATTGCACTCGTGACGGAAATTTCATGAAATTTGTTTTATCTTCATATTTACTTTATATTGTTAAACTTTAGCACATTCACGTTGTCGTATTTTCAAAAAATTGATATTAAAAAGTATGAACATAAAATATGCACGCGTTCCATTAAATTCTACTGACAAATTATTATTGTACTATACAATATCAATTATGGTACATACACTGAAAAAAATTCTGGTTAGAAACGGACGAATCAGAAAATCTTGTAGTTGATCGAATATTCTGGTTATTATAATAGAATTCAATACTTTATAACTTATAATAACCAGAATTCTTCTATTATAATAATCAGAATTTGATCAATCCTACAAGATTTTTCTGTTTCGTTCGTTTTTAACCAGAATTTTTATTCAGTGTAGGATACAATTGACAATAGTTGCGAGAGAAAATATTTGATCACGCTCGACAATGTTCGTTCCCAAAAGTTAAATATTTCCAAAAGATTCGAAGAGAGAGAGAAAGAGAGAGAGAGAAAGAGAGAGAGAGAGAGAGAGAGAGAGAATTTCCAAGCCACCATGTACGTGGCCGTACAAACACCAACTGTTTTGCCAATCCATTCCGCGAGTGTCACTTTGACCGACACGTGCACGCGGCCGTAGATTTAATACCGCGCGGTAAGAGGAGCTCCCGAAAAATGCATCCTTTAATCGCGACGTGGAATCTGCGGGAGATTACACGACGCGACGTGAGATATTATTATATACAATGTGGCCGCGATTGCGAGGGGAATGCCGTAGCGGATGTAAATTAGCCTCATTCCTCGCGAAATTAATTCTGAGACCGTGGCAATCGGGCGCGCCGATTTGACATGGGTGAAAAATTTTAGATTGACTCTCGGCAATTCGCCGACGTGCCCGCACTCGCCGCGAACGGGGACCCCGCACAGTCTCGGGGTCTTAAAAAAGGCAAGCGTCGATTGGCAGGCGCGGGCCACGCTCGGAATACGCGTTCGCTCGAAAGATTCCGCTTATACGGCCCCTATTATACTCCCCCGACGCTAATTGCTATTACGGTGAGGCGTTGCATAAGCGCAATTATCGCATCCGCGAGCAACGTTGTTCGTTGAAGGATTGCACACGCACACGCAACTCTTTCGTAGTTCGGCCGTGGGGTCTACGAACTTCTACACGAGATAGCCGTCAACTCGTCATCTTGACAGCCGCTGTAAAATTATTAATTGCGGCGCGTACGTGTCATAGTAAACGATCGACACACATATTCTCTCATATATTGTATATTAAGTTATGCACATTAAATCATATCACGATACGTATAAAAAGAGATACCGTCATATATGTGAAAAAGAGAGAAATTAATGACTATTTTCTAGCAATTACTTTCTTAACTACAGCTTTCAATTTGTCGGTACTTAGCTCGACTTCCGTTTCGAGACTACAATTATAATTATTTTTCACTTGACACGTGTAGCTTCGATTAATACATTACACTGACAGGATGATATGTAATCAGATAGTTAACGGTATTTCAGATTAATGTAAAATTTAGCAGGGAGTGTGGCCTTATTTACGGCAATCGGTGTAGGCTGGCTCGCCATTCTAATTAGACTTGTCGGATCGACGAAGCGGAGCGATCGATCCCGATACAATTGTCTAGAGGCAAATATCCGAGACTAATCGAACTGTGTCATCTGATGATATGACATGTATACGAGCGATCTAGTTCTTCAAGGATGCAAGTGTTCAGCAACACGCCGGCGAGACGGCGTATGCATATTAATTGCCGTAAAATGGTACGCGTTTACGCGCAAGAAAACTAGTAGTCAAAAGGAAGCACGAGGAATGTATTTGAAATAATAAACTGATTAATTCTCACTTTTTTCTTAATATTTAAAAGTTACTCTTAAGATAATATATTTAAAATGTCTTATTATTTTAAAAATTTCGAACAAACTACTTTCAATGTATTAATCTGAAAATAAAACGATATAACGTTTTTTCCTAATGAATAATTAGGAAAGCATCTCATCTCGTCTCTTGTCTCATCTTCTAACATCTTTAATAAGAAATTATGTACTTTCTGTTTTAGGGCGCGCGGTTCCGAGACACCTCGCAGCAAATCCATAAACAATGGCACGCCGATCCAGCGAGGGCATTTCCAACCGTCGGCGGCATCACTGCAAATTCGCCTTCGCCGGCATCAGGAGAGCTCTCTACGCCAAATTCCACTCCAAGCCCTAGCCCTAGCCCGACTAATCAGCAAGTCATGGTAAGTACCTATTGTTAATCAAATTAAGCCAGACGCAATACGGTGCAGAAATTACCTATTGTAATTTACTTTCATATAATTTGCATAATTCAATTTTAAAAAAAAAGATGACCTGCGTGATTTTTTTATGATCCTGTGGTGCATATTAATTCTTCCAGATGAGATACATATATAGGAATTATTTATTTTTATTAAAAATAAAAATTATTTTTATATATTTTTATTTTTGTATTTCTAAAATATGTTAATTAATATTGGCATTTTAATTGCGGTATAATCTCGTATACATATATATAGATAGAAATGACAGCGTTGCTAGAAGTTTTAAGGTACAGTTTAAAACTGGAACAGAATTTTCCTCGCGATGTTTTATCCTGCCTCGAATATCGTTCTCCCAATCTCGTGTACTTCCACCGTGAAATCACGAGCGACATTTTGCGATTCCACCTGAGCTCGCGGCGCTCACGAAAGGTGGTGCCTCGCGAAAGGTAACGAGAAACAATTTCTTCCGACACGACCGTCGTGCAAAATGTTGAGCTGTAAGTCGCGCAGCGGGATACGGACCGGCGACATTCTCTCGAAAGACCAATAAACTTTTCTCGGTTATACGCGAAAGGCGACGAAGCGTCGTTGTGTTTGTTTTCTTTTTTTTTGCGATGCAAGCCTCGTGCAAGTGCAGGCGTCGCGCAAGTGTACTGAGCCGGGCCCTGGAAATCCTCCGGGGTATATCAACCACCATTTGAGATTCCGTCGTCCATGTAGGTCAGAGATTGAGGCGCCGGTGAGCTTTCGCAGAGCGCGGTATACATATGCGATACACGTGTGAGCACGTTCAATGTGCATTTTGCATGCGTTCAATGTCACAACCGATTTCGACCGCCAAACAACACGCGACAGCTGCATATGGAACATTTATAGTCATACATTTGTGTGTTTTCAAAAGAGACTACTTACAATACTTTGACCTAGCGACTTTTCAACCGCATATTCGCGAAATTTCTTTCGGCGGTATCTGCAACTTGAAAATTTATCGTACAATTTTCTCCAATTTTTTTCTCCGATCTGATATTAATGCGCGTCGAGACGAACGCAAGTTGCATATTTCAATTCAGTATAAGCCGATTGCTCGAGAAAGCTTTCAAAGTCTGCACTTCTTGAAAAATAAGGAATCCCGAAGCTCACAATGCACTGAATTCTTTTTGCTCTCTCCGTGTATCATGCATCAATTCTATACGTTGCTATAGCGATGCTTGCGTCACTACAGAAGACACGTATACGCGCCGCGGCGTATACAGGTTTACGCATAGCATTGTTCCCGCGAGACTATCGGTATGCAAACCGTACATCCAATTGAACCGGCCGAGCAGTCGAGAGGGTGACTACCCCCGACGATGGTGCCATTGTGCTCGCGCTGTGGGATCTAGTTCTGGGTCAGCGTGGCTTAATGAGAAACTATCGGGCTTATATATACGTGGCCATCGCGGCATACTCGTTATGCAAAACTCGCACACAAATTGAATTTCTCTTGGCGATGCGAGTTTGTCTTTTATGGAATTAAGTCCCACCCGTCGCGCCGGGAGAGAATGTTTGACGTGACGTTTGGGGATTAAGGTCGTCCCATTCGCGCGACTGGCAGATGAAGATCTCTTCCTGGCCGCGCTGTCAGGAAACGGACTAAGACAGCGAATACGTAATTGCGAAATTAGCGCCGCCGTTTGTTACGAGGAAACGGGATTAGAATTTATTTCTCGGGCAACCCCTGATTTCTCTCTGTCTGAGGCTTCTGAGGCTTTGCGTTCACGGTTGGTATTTTTTTAACAGACCAAAAAACGAGACGAAATAAAATGAATACTAATAAATAATGTATAAAAATCCTTTAATTGATATTAATATAATTATTGCTTTTTATTACTGCGGAAGTTTTAAAAAATTCAATTAGATTTATAATGACAGACCTATCAGATTTTGATTGAAACAACCACATTATTGAAGCAATCCTCATATATAGTACTGTAAATGAAATAGCAACCGCATATAGCACATCCTAGCTTACTTACAGCGGTTTATTACCATAGTTGTGATTGCGGTGATACCGCATGCATGTTTACATCGTCGCGCTTGAAGATACAATACGCCGCGAAAAAGTAAAATGCTTGTCAGTTGAACAATAAATTAGGATCTCGTTCTCGCAGATTTTATCTTAGCAGACAAAATTACTATGTTTGCCATCGTGTCGCAATATCTTATACTAATCTTGTTTTTACCCAATTCCGTCGTAGATTCATCCTCGACGAAAGGTTACTCCTGATACACCGATTAAATCGATACAGTGTGACATCAACGTTTTATATATTATTTAGAAACTCGCGATGATCGCATTTTTTCATATTGCTGACCTAATTACGTAATTATGATCTGGGTTTCGCGTTATCGCAGTTAGCAGACTTCAAGCGGATATGATGCATTATGATACATTACATCTCTGACAGAAGAAAGTTATGAGTAGAGAAGAGTAACAAAAGTAGGAAACATTTTTAATTTATTGATGGAAATTAAAAAAAGATCGAGCATACAGTAAAAATGTTTTAAAACTTTTAATTAAAATTGTGTTATAAAATGCAAAAGTATTTCAATATTTTTAGTATTTAAATATTGAAAATATTTTATTATTATTGTTGGAGTGGGTAAACCAACAATTTCTTCAAATTCAAATTTATTTATATTATGCGAACAAAAAGCGATTATTCCAATATGATTTGAATATATAGTTTGAATTTTGCCATTTCGATACCTTAATATATTATATTTAAAGATCGGAATTTCCATTTACGTCATACTTGTCTGACTTGTTTGATGAAGATGCAACACGAGATCGAATTTAGCGGCACAAACCGAATTATCTGGCGCAGCTCAATTATGCGTGCGATTGCAGTTTGATAACATTAACACATTAGCACTGATTAAAGGCAAGTATCGATATCGCGATGGCCTCTTCGGGAAATTCCTTATTTACGTAATAGATGCCAGACGAACAAAAACTCGCTTATTTTAACGGATAGAGTTAAACGGAGCAATTCCCGATAATCCTCTATCGAGATAATGATAATAATGATTTACCATGATGCATAAGTGAATAATAATAATAATTTTTGTTAACATCTGTGCCAAGAAAAGTAAGAATGAAGAAATTTAGGCGCAAGAATAGCAATAGACATTACTAATGACTGCATTGCCCATTTAGACGAAGCCTACGTGATAACGCAGTACATTATTATGACGTTTTACGTGAAACTGAAACGACCGCACTGCTATTATTAATGCTAATTAATATCACCGTATTATTATGTCAAACGAATACTCAGTATTTACATGTAGCCAACACCAATTAGCAAAGTTAGTTATTGCCACATTGAATTAGTTGAGTATTGTATAACTCTTCATTAGCATTATACGCTCTTATACCGAGTTCTCTGCATTCACCATAGAAGTTCTTTACTTCGTTTCTAAACCGAAGTCGTTAAAGTCACGAAACATAGCCGGCTCATTTTTCAAAGCAGTTATATTCCTCGCAGTTATCCTAACAATAAGTCATATTTAACAGTGCTCTTTCTCTCTCTCGTTCCCTCTCTCTCCTCCCTCTTCTCTCATTTTCTCTCTCTTTAACCGCGTATATTCCAGCTCGCAGGTGCATTATCGTGCGGTTACTATAAATAGTATTATACCATACACCATAATACATAATTTACCAGACGTCATAATCGCGGGTGCGGCGCGCGTCACGATTACACCGAGAATGACTGATAGCGCGAGTCGAGACTCACCCCACTCTGAAAGCCAGAGACCAGACCCCTCGACCAGATTACCCGCGATATGCAAAGAGAAGTCACTAACCCGCTCGCAAATAAACCACCTTAGGTGAGGTCCGTATCAGTCGTCGTAGGACTTCTACGACGCCATCGTCGTCGACGACGACGACGACGACGACGACGACGACAACGACGGCGTCGTAGATCTAGCACGTCGTGATTAATCCGCGACGCTTTTTACCGGCGCGAAGATACTCTCGCCGCGGCGAGTTAATTAGCCCTGTCGGGAATCCCGTGGCGCGGGATCGAGAAACGACGAGCGCATCTTTCGCTAATTAACGTCTCAATCGCCTGGATCTCATTGCGATCAGCGAAGCGCCGAATACGGCCGCGGCCACAATCATCCCGCAACAATCGTTACGGCGACGTAACTCCGCGATGTAACGCCGCGATAACTGCAACGACCGCTCGTGCTGCGCTCGTAAAAGTCACCGGCTCGCCGGAATAATGGAGCGACGTTTTAACACGGCCGGCTCGCTCGCCACGAGCGTCGATTTTTACCACCAGATATTTGAATTCGTCGTGCTGTGAGTTATGTTCTCCAACATTGCCGGAAGTTATTCCGCGTTGCGAATGTATGACGACAATAAAATTTTCACGAGCGCAATTGTGATTTGGGAATTTCAGGAAATTGAATTTTGACCGTTCTGCGGAACGGAAATTAGGATATATAATTATAATTCACAAATGCTTAATGTAAAAATATATTAAATCCCTCTTTCATTCGTAATAAATTAATATAAATGTAAAATGAAATATTATGTAAACTGAGGCGATCATAAAGAAAATGGTTAAATCTTTCAGCGCAACTACTATTCTTGCATCTTGTTCTAACGTCGCGAATATTAAATACGTCAGCGATTAATCTCGCCTCTTGCATGCTCCCACCGCTAATTTTCCATCCGCTTTAACTAAAGTTCCATTAAGGGCTCTCTCGCCCTTCGTCCTAGCCTTTGCTCCTTGCGGCACGTATTCGCCAAAAGGGTTTAAGGTTAAGAGGGTCGGCCGTTTAAAAAAAAAAGAAAAGAAAGAAAAAGAGGAGCAGCGCGGATCCTTGAGAATCCTGCAGCTGCCAGTCATCATCGGTGCAAGAAACGTTGTACGCGTGTTCCACGTCTAACCGTTTCGACGAAAGGTCGGGAAACAGGACCGGAGGTTGTTAGACCGTTGACAGGATACAACGCGGACCGTAATGACGCAGCTGGATACGCAATCGCTTGTTATCCCGCGCATTTTTCGATGACTTTTGCTACTCACTGTTTTACACACCGAATTTCACACGAAAAAGTATTCTGTGCGTGGCGCATATTACGATTTGCATATTCATATTTGCGTCACCAATTTGCATAGCTAACGACGGAATGTACATCTCGCGGTGTCTCACCTACGTAGATTGTTTTTGTGTTTTATGAATAAAGCAAAATTTTCTCTTTTGTTCGCAAGTAACATAAAAATTATATTTTAAACGCGTGTACATATTATCTCTCTTTCTTTTCAAACGTGACTATTTAATATAGAAAAACTTTATATGGACCTCAGTTTTTCTCTTTCCATGGATTATTTTATTTAATTCTTAAACTTTTTAAATTTATAATTAATGGTTCTTTAATTGAGTAAAATGGAATATGTTGTAAGATACAAATCTCGATCAAAATATATGATGTAATTTGACCATCGATTAAGCGCTATTTATTCAGCGGGATGCCTTTGTTCTCTTTCCTGCAACCTCTTTAGAACTTTCAGAACAAACTTTTCCAGCATTAATTTAATTCCATAAACGGTAATGACGAAAATTTCTGTTAAAATCGTGGTATAGTTTCGTGTTGTTTGTATTTATTTCACAAACAGAATTTATCTCTGATGATATAACATATTCCCAGCAAATTTGCGAGCTAAATATCTATAAACATTTGTTATCACAGGTCACTAAACAATAATTTTCTCGTATTTCCATAACCACTCGATAGAAATATTGCATCATTATTTGTTGCAACAGATGCGTGTTTTCAGATTGGTATTTTGGAATTATATGAAGTATATGATTTATTTGATTGCATAGTTATAATTTTATTAAAAGCGACCACGATATAATTTCATTAATATTACTTTTAATTCTCTACAGATTGATAATAGTGGCAAATTATTATTTCATAAATCTAGAAAGTTAGTAAAATAGAATTGCATCGTATCTATATTATTAAATATTTTACTATGATTGTGTATAAAGATCATTAGTCAAAATCATTATCAATCCTATAAATATTGACGAACTTGAAACTGTCATCGCGACCGATGTTTCCCAAACTCTCGTGTTTTCCTTTCGAGAGAGTACATTACCAGCCAGCGACACGCGTATCTAACATCTGCCGTGCACGCGTAAATATTACCGATTTATTTACGGTAACCAAGAAGGGATTGCATCGTGCTCCTGGATTGGATCGTTAGCAGAATGAAAGAGGCAGAATGCACTCTCGGTGCAGGCACCAGACGCGATCTGTTTAGCGCGTGCCGTTTATCGGAAGCACAAGTTCCGGGTAAATTTAGATACGCTTCGAAAGTCTAAGCAATTCCTGTGTATATGAGATATAACATTGTTAAATTTTCATTATAATATCTTATATACTACATTAATTATAAAATACAATAGATATTGTAAATTTAAATTTTATTTCAATTATTATTATTATTATTATTTTAATTCTGCATCGCATTTTATTGAGGTTAATATTATTTGGCAAAAGTATTATTTTGTAATAAAATTATTTTACAAAATATTATTGCGACTAAAATTATTTTACGTTTAATATTATTACAAAATAATTTTAGCCCGAATAATACTTTGTCAATATATAGTCTGAAGAGTCTGAAATCCTTCATAAAACACGTGAATCAATTTTTGAATGTCAAGTTCGGTAACATACGCTGAAAACTCAGTAGAAATCCTAATGCATCTCATCAGTCATGATGAATTGGGGATGAGCCTCACTGACGCATCAGATGCATCACTGGCAGCGAATGTGTTAAACAGATTTGTTAGCCGTGCGAGTAAATCTATTAAACCCGAGGTAAAAGGTTGTGAATCCTTCGAGGGGAATGCAAACCGGAAACGCGAATTCAATTTTTTTTTTCAGACTACCTTGAAAGATAAAAGTAAAACGAACCGTCGAGAGAGTGTGGAACACTCTCGGCGACACATCGCATGCCGCATAATGCATAAAAGCGATTTATTCTAGAAGCACACGCGGCTTTCATAGTTCCCAGTAACCGTGTCAGTTTATACGAGGGAAAGAGAGAGATAGGGAGGGAGAAGATAGAGAGAGGAAAGAGAAAGTTTCTCTTCGAGTCCCGTACCGTTTATCAGAGTTTGCATTTTTCCGTACGCTGGTAGCACATTCTTTCATCCGAACGATTTGTCATTACTCTATATAGCGTTACGGTGTACACACGCAATTTCAAATACCCCTCAATTCTCACTCTCTCTCATTCCTTCACGATTTTCTCCCTTTTGACTAATGGCAAATCGTACCTCTTTAATGCACATAGTAATTTTGAACCACTCTCATAATCCAAAGAATGTAAAGTAATTATAGTCTATTGAAGAAAATTCCACGAATAAAAGAATCCTCTCGCGGACTAAAGTACTTATCGTCTTTCTCCCGTGAAAGAAAGCACAAAAGCTTCCATTGTTATAAAGATGGAGATTTTACAATAATGCAATTATTTAATCCAAATTTTATTATCATTATATTTTTTTATATTGACAGAAAGCATTTTTTAATAACAATCTCTTTGCAAGATTAAAAAAATTATTTTATATAAGATAATATCTACATTTTTATTTTGTTGGAATAATATTTATGTTACAAGATACTTTCTTCTATAAGCATGAAAATATGTCGAGAAACACGCCTATCGCGAGTTCTAGTATTGTCTCCAATTTCCTTATCATCCTCGTCCATCTATCCACGTCTCGTCTTTCGCCGATTGCTCGGTACCGGGGTAAAGATTCGATGCGTCGAAGGGGTGGCTGGCGCGCCGCTCTAAGTGCATCGAAATTTATGAACTGTCTTGCTTGCAGCCGTTCCGCCGAGGAACCTTCGATGCCGCTGAAGGATTAATGCTCTGCTTCTCGCCAGGATTTTATGTCGGAAGCATGAAAAATGTTCCGCCCGCTTTGCTCGCCGGTAAAATACCACCACTACCACCATCACCACCACCAGCACCATTGCGCGCCCCCGCATTAGCGTCTTCTTGCGCCTTCCGCGGATATCCTGCCAGTGCACTTTAAAACGGCGACCTTCGCCGCGAGAGAACGGCTTTAATTGGTTTCGCGAGCGATGCGTGGACGCGCACCAACACGCGCGCGCCACGAAATTGCTTTCTCGCCTGCATTTGCATCCCGAAATTCGATGCGATTTCTCATCGGACGTGGCGGCATCGGCATTTAAATTCGCGCGACAGACGCAGACGAGTGTGCGTCCGTAAGCTACGCTTGAAAATAAATTGTTGGCTAATTACCGATTAAAGAATCAACGACGAGATTAATGGCTCTGGATGAACGCCGTGCCAAGGAGCTCGCGCGATCTTGGTTTAGCGCCATTGAAAAATCATGCAAACACGTTTTTTGTGATGAAATTAATTTCAGATTCTATCATCTAGCTTCAAGTATTCATTAATTTTAATTTTAACATCAAGGTCGGCATATTTACATATATGTTTTATTAATAATGATGAATTTCTTTATTTTATTATTATTATCATGCAGTAATTTTTCGCTATCATAACATGCTGTGGTTATATACATATTTTATGAAGCTACAATCAACGATGAAGAGACAACTTAATATCAAATGTGATTTTGTAGATATAACATAATGCGGTAAAATCTTCAATTGTAGAGACAGAAAGAATTGAGCAACTACCGCTGTGCAATTTGTATACATGTGCAAAGCGTACATTTGTCGAAGATAATGAAATGCGCTCGTTAAATCATCGTTTCTTTTTCGCTCACGCATCGATTACCCATGTTGTAACCCATGAAAACAGGAAAAAGGGAGAAACAAGAATTTATCGTGCCGGAGTCACCCACCAGCCATGTAAAAAATGATGCCACGGACCGCCCACCGGGACGATCTATCGATCGCGAATCTCCGTCGTAATGAAAAGACGCTCTGGATGGCTCTTGGAAGTTCCTTGTTCGAAGATCGTCGATCTTCATTGCTGCCACAATGCCGCGAGGATTTTTCTTGTGCGAGACTTCATTCGTGCGATGTGTATCGCATGTTATTGCCGAATAGCGTACAGAAATATTTGCAGGCTTGCAACTTTGCTCCAAAAATTAGGGCATATTTTTATCTTCTGAGAGATTTTTCGCACACATTCAAAATGACATTATCATCAATTAATTATTCTTAATTATATAGGGAACTATATCGAATAGTATCATAACAACATTTTGCAAATTATACACGCGCATAGAAAGAAACGAAAATATAAACGGAAAAAAATCTCTAAAGTATAAACTCAAACGGCGTTTAGATTCTATTCTTGGCTGTTAGTCGTGAGCTCTTGTGAAAATAAAAATTCGTCGATATGATTGCCAGCAACTACGAGATTGAGTTCTATTAATATGGTATGTGAAATGGCTCGGAACCATCGATCGTTGTTATTGTTCTGACGTCGGCGGTTCCCGTTTCCTGTACCTGTGCAGAAATCGCTGCTAATTTTAGGCGATGAAACGTAAGACCTGTATTTAGCGCGGGGCATTTTTTTTTCCTCGTATTCAACGGTATTACCACAACCATTCTTCCTTTGATATGAAGAAATAAACAGAGTTTGAAAGAATCATCGTTGGTCAGTATAAGCTAAATACGAGTTGGTCAGTATAAGCTAAATACTCGGTATTTATTCGGCACAATTTACAATTTGTTAGCATAACATTATTAAAGCGACGTAATAAATTTATCCTTTTAAAGAGCTTCTTTTAGAGAGCTTCAACATCGTCTTCGTAACATATTCTCCGTAACATCGCACTTCTGCATTATATCAGGAGTCCTTATTGAAGTATTTCGCAACATAATCGACCGGAGTAATTAAACTTCTCTGTTCAGGATCATTAATCTCGCGTTATCATGAATCAAATAATAATTGACGATGGCAGTGTACAGTCGGCGACGAAAGTGAGCCTGATGTATTTTCGTAAATTAAAGAAGAAGACCATTGATCAATTGCGCCCAATCAGAATACGATCGAGGATCAAGGACGACGATGATACGACGGGATCGGGAGAACACGCGGTTCGAGACAAATGATCCGCCTCGCAAACCGGTTTAGGCGGTAAAAGTGACGGAGCGTCTCGGATCGAAACTATATCGATAATCGATCGAGATATAGCGGGGAATAATAATTTAAAGCCGCCGCCTATAATCGTAAAATAAATCCGTTACGCGTCGCAGCTTGGTCGGAATAAGATTGATCGGCCCTCCGATGCGCCATTGTTGAATGTAATGAAATTTAATTTAATTCTTACTACTGTGAATAGCTTGTGACGAAATAGAGAGTTTACGCGGTGAATTTTAACGAGAATGTGAGATTATCTACGATAATCATAAATTAATTAGGTTTTTGTTTCAATTCCATCACAAATTTTGCGGTAAACTTCTTTTTTACTCAGCAAAAATATAAAAAAAACAAACAAACGTGCACATTTTCATAATTAATTTCGCTAATTTTCAAATCTGTCTATAATCAGTGTAACGCTGATTATAATATTCATTCTCTTAAGTATTTATGATCTCTTTTTAAACTGTTGTGTTAAATGTTCAAAAGAAATTAAAATTAGACATACATTTCATGCATATTACAAATTATGGCACGAGCATTTTTTAATTTTTGCTTTTTACAAATATGAAATTTGAAAACATAATTCAGGGATTTAACAAAAAATTGTTATTAATAGCAATCTCGATTTTTGAGGAATTTATTATTTTTACGCACTCCGAAATGACATAAAATAGCACTTGAATTCGTTCCAGCGAATTTTTTATTTAATCCCGATGTCAGAGAGAAATCCCCAAAATTTCGTACGGTTTAATCATGCAAATGCGTGATATGCGACGCATTGTTGAAAGACACGAGCTGTCAGAGAATTGACGGCGATAACTGAAAAAGCCGGCTACTGTCAGATGTTGAATGGAACACACGGAGGACAGGAACGGCGACGGACACAGCGCGCGCGAACCAGCCCGGGGCATCACGCATGCGTGTTCCTTATGTCTAAGCGCTATCGCTATCCAAGCATGCTCCGAAACGCGCGAGCTCACCATTCGTGCTCCGTCGGCTTTTACCATCGAACGTGCCGCGTCCTTCCGGGCCGTTTCGTCGCCGGCTGGACAAAATCGAATCTCAAATTTCCCTCTCGCGGTCTATTTCAAGTCCCCGTAGCCATGCAGAATTAAGATCATAATAATTTATCAGTGATAATTGCATGCGAATCGTTTCGCCTCGATCAATCGACGAGTTGATCAAGCCTGCGATGCGATCGAAAGGGTAAAATAAAAGGGAAAACTGTCGGTTACGTCCGATCGGCGGTCGCGGAATGCCGCACGGCGCGCGCGAGGAACTTCCGGAGTATCTGGTGAACTGTCGATGGATCGCCGGTGAAAAAGTGCACGGTGGATCGGTCAGATGTGACGTTAAGCCGCAGGGTCGTTGCGCTTAGTGTGGAGATAGTCGGAGACCGATACAGTTGTCTTTTTTTTCGGGGGGTCTGACAGCCAGCCGACAACATGCTGTCGACAGTCCAGTGTCATGGCGATGTACATCGGAATTATCACGTCACTTACACGGTGAGTCTTCGAAGTCAGTGATCGAGATCGTCGCTCGCTCTTCGTCGTCAAACGATTTATCTTAAATGCCGATGATCTTTGGATGATAGCGAGAGATTTGATTTCGTAATAATGTCGCAACGCGAAATAATCGAGAGTTCATTTAATAATAGCACAATTTTGTAGTAAAAGTATGTTAAAAAAAAGATAACGTATTGCATAGTTTAAAATTACTAAATACTAAATATTAAAAATAATACAAATATGATAAAATAAAAATTATTAAAATTATTAAAATTCGATATTTAAAATAATAATAAGAAAGATAACAAACTATGCTGGATGTACGTGCAGAAAAATATATTATAAACAATAGTGGAAACAAACATTTCGACATGTAATGAGGTAATTTTCAATGTGCGCAATGACTTGAAATACATTTTACATTTAGAACAAATATTTTAGGCAATTAATAAACCTCATTACAGGTCAAAACGTTTGTTTCCACTATTATTTATAATATGTTTTTTGCATGTACATCCAACGTAGTTAGCCTTATTTTTCTTATTGTTAGATACAATAAAAGTTATAATTCTGTTTAGCAGAAGTCTTATGCATCTAATTAAATCAATAATTTACCTTTATAATAAAATAATAATACATATCTTAGAACATCGATCGAGATTATATTTATAAAATTTTTCGTGATACTCATATTTTATGTATGTAGATATAACAAGGACAATATGTAGATATAACAAGTTAATAATTCAGTCTTTTAAGACATTAAAAAAATATGTGCTTTTTATATTCAAAGGATTTGAAGAAATAAAAATATAGTTGTCAAAGTATTATACTATAAAAATGTATGAGCAAATGAAGAATGTAATTCGTAGTAGATGTAATTCGTAATCGAGTAGAATATTCGAGGAAGTAATGTTACGGCGATGATGTAAGGTAATGGCGACGGTGTGTTACGTTATTCCGCGAAGTTCCAACATCGCGTAACATGTTTGAAATAAGAATCGTTTCGATGAAAATTCATGACACATTGCTGACTGCAGGAAGAATCGCGAAATATTAAGAATGTTATAAATCGCAGCACCAAATCTTTTTGCGAACATCGCTATGCTCGATAATAACTTTTTGCCCTTTTCGTAGAGTATAACTTGTTTTTCTTCTCGTAAAAATTCTCATAAAAATTCAGGTTGTAATTTATGAGCAAAAATTATATGTAAATTCTTCTTTTTAATGATTCTTGACATTTTTTAATGCTACATTTCGATGTAATATTTGAATTATTGCTCGCATATATGAGAATTGCAACAATATAGGTAACGTTATGCAATGCGTCCCACTCTTTCCGTATCGGATTTTTATGACAGTCCTTTATCGAAATTGAAGTCGATTTTCCCTTGACGGAAATTAGATGGAAGGTTTGATAACGTGAAATGTAATGTGAAATGACACGTATATCGATGAAAATGATAGCTTTTAATTCAATTTAGATTAATTTCGAGTAAATTTTATTTTTAACAAATTCGATTCAAAGACAGATTCAAACCTGAAGACGATTTTTCGAGTGTCGAATGGCAGTCTTTTATTCAAGTTTTATTAACTTGAGAAACTTCTTTATATCTGTTGAAAGATCTATATTACTATACGATGTAGTTGAGTGGAGGGCATTTTATGTAAGAAACAATTTAATTTTGGAGTACGTGAGAACGTAAAATTTCTTTCTTATCGCTGTAAGCCATAAAAACTTTGCTGGTTTCACAAAGGAGTGGCCATGCGATATTCGACGGTAATCTTTAACAGGCTAGATCAATTCTCGTCAATTCCTTCTGAAATCCCGTTTATATTGGTCAGCCATGGATAAGTATCGAATACATATCGCGACCTCACGGCGCCTTGCGTCACTCATCTATTCTCGTTCGACTTTATCGCCGGCGCAGAGAACGCGTTCACCCTGGCGTCATGCGGAATTTTAAGATGGCAATTTCATAGACTCGCGGAAAATATGTGAAATCGACGATCACTCGAATATCGGATAGAGACTCAATATTCAGTCCGGATAGAACGCTCGCTCTCTTTTTGCTATAATTTTAAAGGATTTCTTTATTTTTATTACTGTATTGATTAAGAAAGTTATAAGGACACTAAATGTTAACTTTATTATTTAGTAAAAATTATTTATTTTTTTTCAAAACTACAATCTATCATAGTGACAAAATATCCATATCCATACATATGTAGGTATATCACGAATGAATATATTAGAAATATAGGTTACAGATTTATTATAAATGGAGATTGATCGATTGAAGTTTGCCAAAGAATTGCAGTTATTCATGCATTAATGCAAAAAGTGAAACGGGAAAAAGCGAGCATGAACCCGATAGCGTTCACGATTTAAATAATCTTTGCAGTTCTTTTTAAATCATCTGGCAAATTGCAAACTAAAATATTGCGATCCATCAGCCGGTATTCGCTGATAGCGCAAACATTCTCGACATTGATTTATGAAACTCGTATCACTGTTCCTACCAACAACAGATTTCTATGCGTCGCGTCGGATGATTCCTTCTTTGTTTTCCTTTGTATCGCCATGTTGTTGTCACGTGGGAATATTCAAGGGATGAAATTCGAGTTAGATGAATTGGCAACCATCTGCCGTATTATCCTATATCAGAAAGATGATCAAAAATGATAGCAATATATAAAAGAGCATGAGAATAATAAGAAAGAAATGAAAGAAAAGAGATAAATTATTATTAAAGCAAAACGATAAAATAACAAGTAGAAGACTAATAAGAAATATTGCATCTATATATTTAATTTGTTATGTTTAATTTTATTTCTATTTTATATCTTAAATTTATATACTTTGTGTGTTGGCTCTTTAACGTGTCATCTTTAAAATCTTGATATGAATAAATGACTTTCTAATCGTGGCTTAACGAATCACTTGATCTAGAACAGCTTGACAGAAACGCGGCGGTCAGGCTCGCAAGGTGCGTCAAATGATTTAAGTTTCCGCCCACGTGAAACAACAACGACGCTTGGAAAGTGTCGGGGAAATTTCGTAGGACTCTCAGGAGGGATTCGCAGCGGGCGGGGTATGCAAGGTCGTTAAAATGTGTTGCTCGGAATTCTTCGGGATACTCTTTGACCTATTTGATCCGTCATGGGAAATGTATGTGTAGTTTGTAACATAATACGTGTAGCAATTAACAATTCTATTTCGGACCCGTTATGGGAAGCATACGTGTGACCGTAACGTAATATGTAGCAATTCCAGTTGTTAACCATTCCATTTTTATCCTTAATTAACAATTAATCCATAGATGAGTACGCGAATTTTATTTCGATATACTTTATAGTGTGTTTCGTCTGAGAAGCATTAATATCTTCACACCTTTGACAATCTGTCGCAGCTTTCAATTTTTTTTCTATATTAATTACTTCCGTGACGTTCAAAGATGTGAGGTTTAATATGTCATTACGTCATTAACTATATTATATCATAACTGTGTAAAATAGCTGTGTGAAAACTCGCATTCTCTTCCATAAGCAGAGCTGTCAGCGATATTCCATCGATCAATCGAAATGCAATTGCAAAAGAACGAGAAGCGCCGACGACGGACGAAGACAGCGACATGTCAAGTATGCTGAACTGGTTTCTCGACGATGCACTTTGATTCGTCTGTTATGCACAGTAATTGGCTGTGACATTAGGCCCTTTACACGCCTCGCCGAACAAATGGAGGCAAATCGCGAGCGACGTTCTTGTACGGAGTTCTCTCTCGTGTTGGGGCATCAATTAGTAACTCGACGACAAGTTTCTCGCTCACAAGTAAACGTTCTCTCGGATGCGAAAATCTTGTTCCGTACGATTCTCAATGAAATAATCAGATATCCATGGTTCCTTGTGACTATTGTATTCGACCGTATAATGTGATAAAAAAAAATAAAAAATTCAATTTTTTTTCCCGATATTGAAAATCAATCTGGATCAGGGATAGGCTTTCACCGCAGAATATTAATATCGTGTTACATCTATCAAAAGTAATCCTTTTATTTGTTTTAATTTAATAGTAACAAGAAAGATTTGACAAGTTGATGAGTGTGCAAACTGCAGTAATTTGATATACCCCTAAAAATAATGTAAGATTTAATAGAGACTGAAGATAATATTAGTGGAATTTACTATTATTGAGAATAACATTTGCGGTTAGGTTATAAAAGTCCAACATCACAAAGCCGTTTGTATGGCTTCGTTATTGAACGTGAAAACTTTCAACGATGGCAGTGCCAACGATTCGCTTTCTGGGTGGTCAGTGGATTCCGTGAAAAAAGCATGTGTCGTTAACACGGATGTTCTGGCTACACGCGAACGAAATACGCGAATGCATCTCGTAAACAGCACGTGATCCAATTCTGCTATCGCTGCATTCATCTACGAAGCGTCTCTTGTACGCTATAAGGGTTTTGATATTGTGAGCAATCAGAGTCTAGATTTTCACAGAAAAATCTGAAAACTTTCAACTTACTTTATCTCGTCAAAATTCAGTTTTCATAATAAATAGAAATTTATTATGAAAACAAAATTCATAATAAATAGAAATTTATCATGAGCACAATTGTGAAATAAAGTTAAAAAATTCTGGACTAAATTTTTATTTATTAATGATATTAACTTTAAAACTTTAAAAAGTAGCACATATTAGTTTTTATTTTCTTTAAATTGAATTTCTGTTATATGATGATAAACTTGCTAAAAATTTATAAAAAATTTTCACACTTTTTCATGAAAGTGTTCCGTTTAGAACGATTTAAGTTGTCTACTTTTAATTTCAATCAGAAACTTGGGAAACACTCGATAACGCACGTGGTCGTACATTGAGAAGATGTAAGTAGTTGGAACCATTCCGTGTTCTTCCTTTTTCCTGCGGCCACACGCGACGGGGGCGATTTACCGCTTCGAAAGTAGGGGGTTTTCGATAGCTGGCGTGAATCCAAAACCCGAATCGAGACTACGATCTAGAACGAGCGAACGGTAGCATGCAATCGAGGCTACAAAATTTCCGGTGATCGCATTTCTGCCACGTTCTACGGTAGGGATGAACTCGTGAGAGAAAAGAGAGAGAGAAAAAAACTGTAACTACGACGGTCACATTAGGTTTCATTTATTCACGCTCACGAAAAGGAGATAAATTGTCTTTTGTGAAATAACTAAAAGGAGATAATTATTTTTCTTATTTAATTATTTCTGTCAACGTAATGTACTGAATTAAGCAGATCGTTGAGCACGAACTTTACAGTTCGTATTAAGAATAATTTAACGTGCACTCATTATCACGAATTATCCACGATGTAGCATACAGAATTAGATCGAGATAAATATATTCCCACAGGATGTATGTCCATTTTCACATTAAAAAAAAACTTCCGTTGACGTTTATCTTTGGTCACCGATGGGCGAGGAATTATCTCTACTGCTACTAACGATTTTATCATGCTTTTATCATGAAAACAAATGGAGGTGGAACAGCTTGAAATTAAGACATGCTATTAACAACCAGAAACATGAAAGATCTGAACCGGCGCGCTTGAACGACCGGGTCGAAGGTTAACGATAAAATGGAACTAGAGATAAGGTACAGTTCCTTTCGACGGCGCTCTTTACGATCACTATCGTTCTCTTCTCTTTTATGTCGTATTTACGGCGAAACTGCATCATTGAAAAACCATCGAAGTCGCGAGGAAATTACGACGCATCGCATGAGAAGGGAAGAAGAGAAACCAAGAAGAAGAGAGGAAAACGGATAATAAAATGATAGCCATCGGCATCTTGTACCGGCGTGTCGCGTGCGTACGTATTTATATCGATGATCGTAAAGGGTGTCACTTCCTGTGAGATCACTCGCGGATCTTAACGGCGGGATGAGGGAAGGGAGAGAGAGGAAGAACGCATATTTCCCGGAGAACCGCGATACGGGTAAAAACCTGACTTTACGTAATTGTCAGCCATTAAGCGAGCACCAGGTGACATACACGCGCATACGTGCATGTGTGCATACGTATGCACGTGTCTGCGTCTCGTCATGTCACGTTTAGCCACAAGGCTTCCATACTGACAAGGAGTCGACAGTGACGTTGCAAGGGTTGTCTTCTCTCGGTATCGAGTGCTCTGATATTGATGGACTAAAAACGGATCTTACGAAACGCCCCGTAATCTAATCTGAGAGATTTTGCAAAATTTACTGTCAGAGAAATTGGGAAACTAAAGTCATTTCACGTGATAGCTTTATACCTCGAGTGATGACCTCGACTTTCCGACCGCTCTGACTTTGGAGCACTTTTGAAGTATTATGTAAGTATCATTTTCAACGGATAAGGCGCGAGATGTTTTATTTATATTAAAATTCAGCGTGGTGTCCCGTGTTCAAGATGATGTTTTCAAAGATGGCTTATCTGCAATAAAAATCTAACATGACTTTAACTACTTTCTTGCAACTTTTGGATTACCAAGAATAGCTGAGTAACCCAAGCCTCGAATTAAAGTCTCTTTAAAGTACAACGAAAAGTTAAAGAATAAATTTATTTAGAACTATTAAAGAGTTAACAATAGGTTATGTTTTTTAGATAAAGTAAATTTTTCGATCGTTGAGCTTTTTAGCATTATGTATTTTTAAGAGAGTGCTCATTTTTGCTAGTTGTTTGTACTTGTGAGTAAGAATACACATGTATACACATGAATGTACAACGCATATACATGTATCAAGAGCCATTTGCATAAAAACACGGGTGTAATTACCGATCGGAATTCACATTCCACACTTCCACACGCCACAGTCGGCATCTTGCCACACATCCGCTAACGTAATACGGCGTGATTATGAGCACCATTGTCATTCCCGCTCTTTCCTCATTCCAGCGTCACGATCCATTCGCTGTGCTACCCGGAATCCATGGGCTCTCCGCAGCTGCGCTCCAATTGATCCCCAATGTGATTCTCGATCGTGACGCTCGATTACAAGGCATAAGTCAATTAAGTATAGATTAGTCAATCGGATACCCTGTCGATTTTCCTCGCGCGATTCGCTTCTTGAAGAGCACACTTCTTCATATTCCAAGCTGAATATAACGTACTCTGTCATGTCATATTTATTATCGACGAATTATTATTAGGAATAATTATCTTTTCCCGTTGGGATTAAACTACTGTCGATTTCCGTGAGGATATTTCGCATAGCACTGCAAAGGTCTCATTTTATCATTCGCCGTTCAGTGTTATTCGCTTCTTCCTATTATTTTATTTAGTTTTTGATCAAAACTGCTGTTCTGAATTTTAATTAATCTGACTGAAATTATTAATGTAAAGCACGCATGATTACAGCAAATATTTAGACACATGTTTTATTGAATTCATACAGGAGAAAAATTTTTTAACATCGTAAACATCAATTAATTTTGAAATTGTATATTAAATAAAATCAGTATTACGTTTCTTATCAAAAAATGACAAATGCAAGTCAAATATATCCTTAAAATAAATGTAAATCGTATAAATAAAATATGTACGATAGAGTATTAAAATTAAAGAGAGAAGGGGGAGGAGAATCCATGTGCACTTTTTTTTATTCATTTTATTAAGTTTGATATGTGAATCTTACAACAAATTACACACATGTATGTACCATGTTATTCGTATGTATATACTAATAAATTAGGACAATAAATTCTTTTGGATTATAATGAAAAACGATCAAAGATCCCACTGTAAATCTATTTAACAATTGAATCTATCGCTCGTAATCAAATGTCAATTTTTCCATTTAATAGCTTCAAGGCATCCCAAACACGTATTTCCGATTAAATGCATTGCGCAGATTAATTAACGATTTAGTTGGTAGAAATACATTTTACGCGATTAAACCAATTAAATTTGATGGTTTCGCGCTTATTAGCATTCTGTAATAATGACTTACGTAACATTATTTGCATGATGTGTTAGATTACAATGTTAAATCGTTTTAATCTGTAAACTGCAATATTTTAGAAGCACTTACCAGCACTCCGCAATTTTGTGCGTGGCAGTCTGTTTTCAGCGAAGTCTAAAAATACTGCGATTTATATCACGTCTCCATAATTCACTATTCACGAATGTAAATTTAAACGAAGAAGTCCGCCTTTTTTATAGCCGGAGCCACGATATTCGCATTTTTACACGGTGGATTTAGTAATCGCACAGTTTTCGCAACCCAGACGGAATCTAAACTCGCAGACATAGGTGACCGGCGATATATTCCACCTGCGATCTCCCGCCAAGGACATGCATGTATTTATCCAGTTACCTAGTCCTGGTAAAACATGTTTCACCTATGAAGGTCTATAGGTCCTCTTTACGCGATTTATCTTGTCATAAAATGTCGCCGGTATTTCTTTTGCTTGGAAATTAACGTGTTACGTCAAGACGGACGATTTGCCACAAAAGCTTTAAATATTCTTCTCAAAAGACTGTGACGTACTGCAGGCATGGTAATATTAAAACCACATTGATATACTGCTTTTCTATGCAAATTATCGTGAAACAAATTTCCACATTTAACATCTTAATCTAATATGGCGTAAAATCATCACATTGTTAAATATCTCTTTTTTATATAATATTAAAATTTTAGAACTTTAGAAACTTTAGTTCGTCATATTTAAACAAGTCTCACAGTATATATATGTTAAAATTTAGGTAATGAAAGAAAAATTAATAAATACACTTATGTTTTTCTGGAGAGATTACGTGAGAGAGATTTCGCTTAAAAACATAATACGTTATTACAATTTTACCGTAAAAGCTTGACCTAATTATATCGAAAGGGCGCGGTATGTCAAGTACGCAAAGTCATTTCGCACGTGTCACGACACTCTCTCGCAGCGTTATTTCATCATCCGAAATGAAAATCTTGTTAGAAACACATTAAAAATATTCTACGTCGCGACACGAATCCCATTCTCTGTGATCTCCCTGCCGGGCTACAAATTAGCAAGTTCAAGCGCGCGTTGCGCAAAATGTAGATGTATGTACAAAGTAAATGGCGTTGGATAAAATAGCGAGTATATCACCAGGTGGCCTAATTGTATTCCATGGGAGTGGCACATTCGACCCACTCGGCTGTGCTTTTCCTTATCGGCGATGCGACCGCGCGGAGACGCACGTAGCGACCTAAAGCAATCGGCAATCTAATGTATCGATAACATCATGTAGAAGCAAGTGAAACTTCGCAAATAGATTGAAATATATTTAGTTTCTCGTTCCATTAATCGAGGAACAAAGTTTCTCAGGAAAAGCCATTAGGGAAAGATCGATTTCTAATTGGACGATAAAAATTCTCAAAGTTCACAAGCAACATTTGATACTCATTCTATAAAAAAAAAAAAACATTTGCATCAAAACATTATTTTAATCGAGATAAAGATACTTCATACTGTCGATTATTTGTAGAAGAGATTGCATAAACGAGATATTAATGAAACAACACAAAATGTAGGTATCTCGAGGCACGCGGGCTATGCTACATAGCGGAGACAGATTACGTCAACGTTGCGGCGGAGGATAATTTAGACGTTAAGAGAAATTTCATAAGCCCGCATCATCAAAGTCCCATTCACTGGGAGACCGATCTGCGGCCATTCGCCGAGGCCGAGTGAATATTTCGAGGGACCATCCACCGAGAGTAGATTCCATGCGGGGCAACGTGGCCTAATTATATTTCAAGGGAGTGGCGGTTCAGCCACTCGCGGAGGTGTCATCCCTATATACCGGCTTGCGCCGGAAGTTCGCACGCTCGAAGAGAGGATCCGCGGCGCGGCGGCGCAGGATCGGGCCTGCGTGTAACATCACAACGCCGGCTACGGTCGCCATGGTTACATGTCAAGTTCTCTCACCCCGTGCCACCCCGCCGTAGACCATCCCGGCCTGCCGGGAGAGATGCAGGCTTTCAACCCTCTGTATACCCGCAGCGCCGGGGCGGCTCCCGTGCGGCGCAGACGTTCGTCCCGGTTGTCCCAGGTCGCGTGATAAGTCCAGAAACTGTCCTGATCCGTTTCAGGCGCGTCGTCATAGTTTTCTCGTGTCGCGACACGTTCGTGGAGAACCGCGGGCGAGAGCCGTAAACAGCGGTATCGAGCCGTGAGAGGCGGCTCGACTCTGTGAGAGAAACGCTCGATGAATCGAGCGTGACCACGAGAGGGTGCGTACCTTGAAACGCGAATGACCTTGAGCGCACACCTGCAAGCCGGAACCGCGGCAGGTGAATTGATTGGCGCTCGGTAGGGTGGGATCGCGCGAGTTGATCATGTGGCGTGGTTGCGTACGACGCATTGAAGGCTGTCCGCTACACGTTATGACAAGTGCATTCATTCGCGTGTCGAGCTGATAAGAGATTGAACTGTGAAATATTAAAGGATCGTGTTGTTGGAAAGTGTGACGCATTTTTACTGTTGCAAATGTTATAACGAAACAAATGGCGGTGTAATCGGAAAGTTCAAGTTAAAGCAATAGAGGTGAATAGAGAGTATATGTTCTACGTTGCTATAGATGAAAAGATATATAATATTTAATAGATTTATAGATCTATATAATATCTAATATATATCTGTTAATATTACGTGAGAGAAATCTATAATCAGATATCTAGAAAAGCTCTATAAAATAGAATTAATTACTGCGTAAGCACATACCTTACCTACAGTAAAAAGCCTACACTGTATATACATATACGACATATACAGGTATATTCAGTACAAAATACAGAAGTGCTCAAACAGTAGTAGTTAAACGATAAAGCATCCTCGATTTGATGCAATAAAGGTCAAATATTTTGATTTACAAAAAAGGGGCGAATCGCGTTACGCTTGTACAACACTTGACCTGGAAGTTACGTTCGATGATCCCCGCCTGAAAATCGTTTGGCAAGCGTCGCTGTTCCTCGCGGAAAAAAAAGGGAAAAAAGAGGAAGAAGAAGAGGCGGTGCCCAATGCAGCGAAATGAGTATGGCGCGGCCCACGTTGACACACGTGACTCGGGACATCTGGAATCCTATATTACTGACAAATTAAGATTAGAAATCACACGAGTGTGCAGAGCCTTCTGGAATAATAAACCAAGCCGATCGCGCTGAATCTTAGTGACATTTTTTAATAAGCCTAATGTTCGTGAGAAAACGATTTGTGATTTCTCTGAGTGAAGATATTATTGATAGTTATCGAGCATCATAGCTATTTGCTTGAGAAAATCGTTTGAAATTCAGGAAATCACGATTACGTACACGATTACAAAAACAGAGAAAGTTATAAAGAACGCGACGAAGCTATTCGTGAAACTTCTTCATGATCGATGCATAATATCGTTCGCATTGTTATTACTGTCAGAAACGTTTGATTGATCGAACGCCGACACTATTTGCCTAATGGATATGCGGAAATTGCAAATTGCATAAAGGCCACGGAGCACGATCTTGTGCACCGATGACGAGTTCGAACAGCAGCTCGTTATCGCGCGCTTGGCTGCGAGCGAATTGCTGCCGTTGCGGAGACACTCGGCAGGATACGGTGAACAACAATTTTAACGAAGCCGAGACGCCACTGCGGGAGGAAACGGAGACACTTTTGCATCGCATCGCCTTTACCGTCTGGCACACTGCTCTTCACATAGAGAGCGAGGTGCGTGCGAATCGTGCATGCCTGAACGACATGTGTAACAATTAGCATGCCGGAATGACATCTACGGATTTTTCGGAGCTGACTTCTGCTTAATAAGAATTTGACGGAACGATAATCCCAACATTGTGTTATTTGAAAATATTAATAAAAAATCTCATAGCATATTTTCATACAAATGTCACAAACTTTTTAAATATTTATATAAGCTGTCAATACATGTATTTAGGCGCAGCCTTTTATTTTTCGAGCTTTCAATTCGTTTCTTTTCATGATGTTATACAATTTTCATGATATTATGCTTGAAAACGTTCTTTTTTTCAAGCTCTATTTATTTCTTCTTTTACGTAACACTGTGCAATATCGCATGTGCATCGTAGCTCAACCATTCGATATATGATATTTAATAGGTTTTGACAGGTTCCAATCGATGCCGACTATGCAAACGTTTTTTTAGGAATATCGAACACAATACGCTACTGCGGCACCTGTCGTTGCATAATTTTTCTTGCAATAATGGAACCGACAAAGGGAACAACTTACCGTATATCATTAATTTCAAAACAATGGACAATAATGTCACCTACTTCTCTTGGGACAACGCCCATGAAGAGAGTAATAGTATTTTCTACGCACCGAATAGAAAGTTAATAAGACGAAGCTATATTCATTATCTGTTTCCTCGATCACAGAATACACTAAAATAATGCTAACGCAGCATTTTTACATAAAATAAATTTTTTTTATTATGTTACGAGAATGATAATGAATAATAATGATGTTTTTATTTTAAATCTTAATTATACCAAGATATAGCGCGTAATATATTCTTATACATTATTCAAATAAACGTGTTAATTAACCACTTTTTACTTTTGATTACAGCACAATGGCGGCTATGAATCACATTCGAAAAACGTTAACAACATCGCGAGAAGTAAACAGCATCAAGTAAGTACTTGTATTCGCTTTTGACAATTATTTACTCATTGCATTTATAAAACTTACAATTATTATAATACATATATTTCACATCCATCACAAATTACTTAATGTCAGAAAAATTAATTAATTGTAACAGCACATCGGAATTTACATTTATCGAAAATATATTGCGTAAATATATTATTCTAACAAGGATGGATGTAGTAAAACCAAAAATGGATGATCGACAGAGATCTCACAAGTTAGAGTAAAGGCTCTCTATCTTACTCGCGAGGTTTACTGTCGTCAATGAAAGCTCACGATTCATCGGTAACTCGTCTCTTTATAAATATTTAATAACGACACAAACGGCGATACACGCGCGAGCAACCGGTTCTCTACATGTCGAACGTAAGTGCCTTTATTTATTCCGTAAGAGGGTACAGAGGCGAAGCTGCATTTGCATTCGAAATGTACGACTTTTGCCTTCTCGCTGGGACTGCTTCCCCCGTCAGATAACATTTTGCTATACAAATTACACGAAATCATTCCCCAACGGCTTGTCGTCGTTCGTCCGGCCTGTCGAGCACTCGCTTTCAAAATGCAGAAGTTAGAGGACACGTGTACAGCCTTTCCGAAATGCTGAACTCGTAAGAATGTTTTCGCCGCATTCAAATGGAAATGAATCTCTTTAAGCTATCCTGTTTTTTCACGCACCGGAAGCTTTATGTCGGCAGCTCGTTACTCGTGCCGCGACATTAAAATAGAATTATCGCTATGTGCCGGTGATGGAAGGCTCCCCGTCGGCCGCGCTTTTGGCTCTCGCATGCGTGGAATGTGGAATTCTGAAAAAAGAAACAAGCGACGCGAAATTTCATTACTAGCAATTTAATCTGGGCAATCGCATTAAATCGCGGCTCGGCTAAAATCCATGATAGCCATAATTGCACGGATCAAAATGAGACACACGTTACACAAACCGCCACTTACAACGTCAGCGGAATAACTTTCTATTAGCGCGCAGCGGAGAGGGAATACTAATATCCGATCAGTACGCTAATTACTCTCCTTCGCTCTTGCAACTGGCCAATGTTTTCCAAGTTTATTTACTATCCGCAAATCGGTTCTGTAAATCAATTCATACGACAGTTATCTGCTAATCGAGATCTCTTTAGAAATCAGGAAAGTAATAACGACATAATTTCTCATTTAATTTGCAACCTGTGTGCCTCTCGATCAATTGAGAATTCGGGATAAAAGGAGTAACAAGAGCCGCGTCTTAGATATTCTTCGTTTCGCCGTCGGGCGGCGTTTCCTGCGCATAAATGACGGTGTCACTGAAAATTATGCGCTAAAATGGCAATAAGGCGACGCATTATACGGCTGGTCGGTATCGGCTACGATGTACCGTCGCGATAACCCGTGCGTGTTGACGTCGAATGGATAATATATTCGCGAAACCCCACACTTATTCGTGTACGGACCACCGCTATTACTGCGGAAATATATGCAGAAACAGCGACGACAGCGATCGCTCGCTGTTATTTTCGCGCGTAATATATAGAAAGTTATAGACTTTTATTAAAATCTTATACATGATTACATGCCGTAAAGTATATATTAAAATAAAATATTTTATTTCTGTGATATAGAGTATTAATGCAAAATATATTTTTATAAATGTAATGTATGCATTGGATCTTATCCATATAATTATAGATTTTTAAAAATATTAGTTATATTTTTAATACGGATATTTAATGTTTAAATTTAATGACGTCCTTTGAAAAATAATCATTAAGTTTAATATCACGTACTTCTTAATCATGTTAATTAATCGTATGGATTCGTTCCGGAAACTACCATTCGCGATTACATCGTAGTTATGGGCCACGCGAAGAATAGTGAAGGTAAGGCGCGTTGGAAACAGTGATAATTATGCGGAATGACAATTAGCGTACAGTAAAAACTGTTGCGTAGCGGTTATCGCGTTCGCTCTTGTTTCTCGTGACATTGAGGATTTTCATCGGTTATTTTTGCTCGTATATTGCGTCGTATTTTCACTTATTCTGCAAAAAGTGTGTATCTAAAAATAGTGCTTATTAGTAACATTCTTTATCAAATAAACATAACATTCTTTATCAAATAAAAAATGCTATTTATAATTCAACAATATATGATTAAAATCATCAAATTTTTGTAAAATTGTTTCTCTTTAAATTAATTTTTCTCCTGGATTATCAATTGCGATGATAATTCGTTCGCAATGCGAGGATGTAGAAACGGCTTCTTTCAAATGAATTCGATAATAAAGTAAAATAACAAGAACAGTAAAGATAATCCAACCGAATCACCATTATCAGTCTTTACACATAATCGATGAAGATTAAGCCCACTCATTTGAACGTTATACTTTCAATTAGAAATTAACTGCGAGTAATTAGGTAGATTAACGGTAATTGACATTAGTGGCGAGGCTCGTTGCGTGCATCGAGCTTTTTGCTTCCACAATTGCATAGAATTAATATCGGTAGTGAGAGAAAGAGAGAGCTCCGACAGAAGTCTATATGTATATATATCCATGGAACTTTATATCCCCATAGAATCTTGAATATTTACATTCTCTTCAGTTTTCGATGTTTCATACTCTTTATAAAGATTCTTAAGTTTGATCTTACAAAAATGTAACAAAATGAAATATTTAAAAGTCCTTTATGAGAATACTGAAGCAAAAAGTTAGAAATCAAAGACCTTTGAGAATAAATATTTTTATTTTATATTTTTACTATGTAAATGATCGTTTCTGGTATATTTAGATTTTTAAAGGCAAGCATTTTGCATTCTCACAGTGATCCATTCTACTTTATTCTACCGCCACCGTTGAAAATTCCATAACATTGCAGAGTTTCTCAATTTTAATAATTCATCCATTATGAAACTTTAATTTCAAGCCAGCGACGTTACGACTTGTTTTCGCCGACGCCTGACAGGCGGGGCGGCAATATCCTCGTTTCGCGACTTGCAGTCAGCCGGGGAAGACGGCGTCGCCTCGATCCGACGATCGGATGTAAGACACCGTAGACTTATTGTTAGGGGTTTCACGGTTTCCGCGTAGCGACAGCTGCGGTAGGACCGCGACGTAATAGCAATTTCACACGTGAGTCTAACGGTCAAAGGGATTTATGGGCGGGTGGGTAGGCCTGGGCGCTGCCCGCCCCGCGAAAGAAACGAACTCGCGGCGTTATGATCTCATAAAACCAAGTATTTTTAGAGGTGGCCGCCTCACTCTTGTTCTCTCGCCCAGTTCGTTCTGCTTTCTTTTCCGCGACGCCCGCTCATTGTTAGCGGCCCTTTATATTCCTGAAACTCAGACGCGGGCCCAGTAAACTCGTTTCTCATCTTGTTCCTTTCACCTTTCAACTGTTTGTTTCGGTTATAAATTGCCTGCGCGCACCTTATCCAAAGACGTGACGCGCTTATAGAAACTTAATGTCTTTTTATTATACGAGTATATATATCTCTTATTTTAATATTATATTAAATTATCCGTAGACTCAGATTATAGGATTAGGTAGGATTACACAATTACGTATGCAAGTGTACAGAATGACATGTGCACGTACGCCGCAGACATTTTAGTTCTACCATCGTAATTAGTTATAATACTACAGTCCGACAATGGCTTTACCCGTTGAAGAGGACCAGCCAGAGGATTGTTGGAAATTATGCGCGCATTAATACGAAAAGGGCAACTTGTCAAACATACAGAATACGCCACGTCTGTTGAACAGAGAATTATTATTCTGATAAAACTCCTCGACGAGACACGAGAGAATGAATGCTTAAAGGCAGATAAACACAAATAACTGACTATATAATATGACTATATAGTATGACTATATAATCCGGTATAAATCACGCGAATAATTTTAACAAGCGCCATCAATAACGGAGTATCTCAACGGCGCGGCGATACCCGACTGCGTTGAGGCCCTATAAATGACTCTCGGCTAACCGACCAAGTGCCTCACGGATGCTGTCCGGCGAGGAAGAAACCGCAGCAACCGTGCAAAAACGCAACTTACATCCGGCTCGTTTGCGCGCGCCAACTACTCCGTGTAATTTTCGCACGTTCCCCACGACAAATCATCCGCGCAGCCTTCCGCAACGCGCGTCACGACCGTTCGTGCATCGTATTAAGACGATCTAGCACCGACCGCGGCTCGACTGGTAGTGCGAATAGCGTGACTATTTGGTGGGAATCGAAGTCACGCTACCTGCACGAATTCGTTACATCACGCGTCCACGCGCGAGCGAGTTCTCCCATCCACGTTCAGGGCCGCGTTCAACGTGTTCCAAGTGTTTGCGTTAAAATAAAATCGATAAATTCGTAACAAAACCGAGCTATCTAGTTCTCCTTTGTTTTGAATAATTTAGAGAAAGTCAAAAAGTTACTCAAGTCAAATAGCTTTGAAATGGCATTATAATATAAGAAATAATATATTTTTAAATATTATAAATATAGGGTTGTTTCTCCCTTAAAAATTTTCAAAGTAGAGGTCAATATCGCAACACAGTCAATTCTTGTAAAGTTCGAAAGTTTATTTTCAATTATTAATTTCGTGTATAATACAGTTGTATAATCGCAGCGGATTTATCGAAAATCTATTTTAGTGACGCATACATTCGATCACACGATACGCAATAAACGCGGAATGATGATGATGATGATGACGGACCGGCCCTGGAGCACGTGAGTTAGCATACGTCAGACACACATGAAAGAAGGCGGCGCGATTATCTGACAAAACCGCCGACTGGCCACTGGATATTCTTGCGTATCTTCAGTAGAACCAGGCGAAACACAATACCTGGCAGTGTATCGTTTCGCGGCGTGGAACACAGCGCATCACCCCGATCTCCGCGTTCTCGTCTCTCGTGGCGGGATAAACGCAGCGTTCCCGTTAAGGCACCGGGATTACATGTCGATCTATCCCGCGATAGCATGTCCTCCGTAAGGACGTCGCCATGCCGGAGAATATTGTCGTCAGGATCGTCTACGCGCCGAAGTACTCTAAGGTGGATGGAACTCTATATTGCGAATCGATGTGGTAGATTTACCGTAAATCCTTGCCAAGTTATCAACCATTCGTGCATCTGATGTTAATATAGTGATTGAAGTGTAAATAAATGCGACGTAGATTATTTAAGAATTGCTTAAGTTATGTAAGCCTGAAGAATATTTAGTACTTAAAAATTGGAGATTTTTTAAAATTAGAGAATTTAGAGAACGAATTGTTTATTGAGTGCTATAACAAATTTTTTTAATATAATTTTTTAAGTGTACACTTTATATTCTATTATATATTTAAACCATTAAACATATTTTATATATACAACATAATTTAAAAAAGTTTATTATTATGTATAACAATTTTTATTTATTCAAATTACATTTCTATCGAAACTATTAGGAAGGAAAATAATGAAAAACAAAATGAATTTGTAAGCGAAGATTAAAGAAGTAAAGTCTATCTCCACGGAGAAAATTTGATTGTCTGACATGACATTGTTTTACGGATAAACCGAGTTTCGCGGCAATCAGAGACAAATTTTGTGGTTCTCGGATAGGATTCAGTGAAATGGAGTTGCTCACAAAAGGCTCCTCTTTGAAACGAATTTAGAAAATTTCATTTACTATGAGTGACAAATTTCGTCAGAGAAGAAAATCTCACTTTATATATTTAGCTGATGGCAAAAGAGAAATATTTTTAAAAAATAATTAAATACGTAATACGTATTTTAAATATGTAGTAAATACGTAAAATATAATTAAATACATAATATAATTAAAAACGTAATTATTTTAAGACTTTTACATAATTTTTACAAAACCTTTGATGTTTTAAACGAAAATGTCAATTATTTCAATTTTTTGAGCACTTGTACAACAAAATAGTATTTTTGAACAAATTATTTTGTATATTTATAATTACTATGGATTTTAATTATCTTCCGAATATTTTAGTCATCAGCGTTGTACATAATATTTGCAAAATTTTATAAATCTTTTATTTTGCCATATTTGAATAAATCATCGAATTACAGGTGCAGACATCAGCATTGGTGTCAACACCTGCGAGGACGCCGGGTGTCGGTGCGGATTCAACGATGACGGGACCGGGAAAGGGCGGAGGTCGCGTGACGGAGGTGATGGAGCTCTGTTACGTCACCGAGAGGATCATCGCCCTTTGGTATAGAGAGGATGCGCAGGGTGTCCTCGAACATGCCACGACCCTTCTGCGCGGGAAACATGCCGATAATTACATGGTAAGAATTCGAATAACCTTCATAGCTTCTCTCGCTATTCTTTCGAGATAAAAAAAGAAAGTGTTATACACGTCGCAACATTTGTCAATGTTGATAACTTTATAATTACAAATATTACAATTAATATAAGATCTCTCATATGTAAACATAACAATATTTTATATAATTTAAAAGAATAAAATTATAAAATTATTTCTTATAATATTTCTTCCCTATGTTTTGCAATTTTGCAATTTTCTTAAGATCTTGGATATCTTGGGTTTTCAGATCTTTAATTTGTCATCGCCCGGCCGACCCGGCGAGCCGAATACGAGGGAAGCTGGATGGCCGCAGGGATTAGCGCCAAGTTTGGAGAGACTATGTGCTCTCTGCAAGGAGCTGGACTCCTGGTTAAACGGCGCTTCTAATCGCGTCGTTGTTCTGCATGCCAGGTGAGTTTTGCGATTTTCAAATATTTATCTTTGATCTCTCTTGTAATAAACTTTAACGGAAAAGATAATAGCCAAGTTTATATATTCAAGTTACGAGCGACTTGAACGCTTAATTTATCTATCACGAAGAACAGTAATACTAAACGAATCTCGCAAGATGAAAGGAATTCCTTTTTAAAAGATACAAGTTATGAGCGCAAAACTCTCTATGTACGCACTTGTACGCATTCGTGACCTGGTTTTTGTAGAACGGCCAATGTTCAAGTGATTGGCCGCAAAAGCCATAATTTTGCCGCGATATACGTTCACCGCCCCCTCGAAACTCCGCGCCCGTAACTTCCCGTTAGTCATTTCCATTCATCGTGAATAATAACGTCATTAGACCGCGATCAGCCCGCGGCGAAATCTTTTCGTATCCTACCTCTTACGGAGAAGGTACGGAACCGACATTGCGCGTTCGCGGTACCAAGTTAACGTTATCGTTCTCTTCAGGGGCAGCAAGGAGCGGCTGGGTGTGGCAGTGTCCGCTTATATGAACTACAGCAGCATCTGTGGAGGACGCGATCAAGCGTTAGACAGGTTCGCCATGAGAAGGTTCCTCGACGACAAGATCGGATCGCTGCAGGTTCCATCGCATCGAAGGTAACGAGAAAGAGGGAGAGAAAGTCACGTGTATATTGCCTGTTGACGTGCGACGTTAAATCTCATTCTCGTATTTGCACTCGTAAATAATTCAGACAGCTAAATTATTTACGAGCGGATGCATCGCAAAAAAGTTTATAAATTTATTATTTCTTAATTTTTGTTTTAATCGCTGCACGTTCAACATAATCTCGTTCTCGCAATTTATTTTAATTCTCATTCGTTGACACTTTTAATGACAGGCAATTGATTGTGCCGGAAAATCTTACTCCATAAATCCATTTTACGATATATCATATTCAATTGACTGATTGTGTCTGACATTTCACAAATGTAATTGTCTTTATCTCATTTTATTGCCACTGTTTAATTTAAAAATGTGTATATTAAAAAGTACTTTTCTAAATAATATTTTGTCACTTAAAATTTAGAAATTGAGACAATGATATTTATAATAATGCAATAATGCAATTCACCAATATAAATTCTTTAACTTTTTTCGCATCCATCATTTTCTCATCGAATACTAAAAGCTACTTATTAATTCTGAATTAAACAAAATGTACGAAATGCATGCTGAATTAAATTTACATGCGGAGGCAGTCGTTTCTACGTATCAACGATACATTTGACGTTTATCGAGTTTATCGCGGAAGCCATGTAATTTCTTCTTTATACCTATTACACCGCATGGAAGAAGGAGCGTATAAGTAGACCGCATTTATTACTATGGCAATCCTATTAAGAAGGACACTTTACGTCCTTGAGTAGCCATCCTCTCGCCATCCTATTTGTTATCTATTCTACGCACCATCGACTTGAAATGTCGAGTCCTCATTACCTAGTCATCATCATCTTCAATCATCCTTGCTCGTTTTCTGCCATCCTTCGTGTTCCTCTGCCGCCATTAATCATGTTGATACCTATCCGATCATTCCTCCATAATGTATTCCGGAAATTCGTTCGGAATTCCTCAGAACTTCGGAATAGCATCGACGACTTTTAAAATTGCAACTCCATAATCGCTTCGTTCACACCGTGATTACAACATTTACTGGCGAGGCAAGAGCGCGAGGCAAGATGGTAGTAACAAAAATAAAATGAACAGCCATGCTGCGCACTTAACGTTCTTGTTGTTGAAAAGATGTTTCTGTCAGCCGGTTCTATCGCGCGTACTACGAACCATTGATCTAAAGATAGCGAGCTCTCATCATCATCATCATCGGCAGTCTTATCGTTTACTTCATCGCCGTGTCGTCGTATGCATTCATAATGATTGTAATGAAACGCGGTCGGGCTTGCATGCAGCCGTCTCTTTTAATCTCGTTCGCACTTGTAGCCACCGTAATATTTTCCAACTCAAATACAACCTGATTGGAGGAAAAAGCTTTTTTTTTTCGCTTACATAAGAAATTAAAATTGATAAACGCATAAAGATAATCTTATTTACCGTGCGTATAATTCAAAAATGTGTACGCCGCGGGTATTTAAATGATCATTTATATGTAATGATGTTAAATTATTATTAATTTATCGTGAACAATCAATATAATTGCTTCAAGAATCAATTATCTAAAAACTAAGTATGGTTACTCAATAACATAATGATCGAATTATTAAAAATACGTATTCCGTATAATGAATTACTTGCCCAGTCATTTATTGAAATGAGAATATTGTTCTTATAATGCTGTTATATAACTAATAAACACTGAAGTATAACGTCTGAACTATTAATTGGATTTTTATCACGAATAAATATTTTCTGAATAGATTACACGAATAAAAATTATTATTCGGTTAATTGCGCAATTAATTAATATTAAAAATTGTTTAATAGGGCAATGAGATTAAATTAATGGCAATTGATATTAAATTTTTCCTTTCGTTTTCGAGCTCAACGAACTAATTGTCGCACTTTGATCACTTTTTCACGTACGTTTTCCATTCCTCTCGTGATTTATGCTCGCGATTCGATCAACCGGTTCCTTTTAACGAAACAAGCGCAACCCATCCGGCAGTTTATCGCGCGTATTACGCGCCATCGACCCCGGCGCAATCACGACTGCCGTATCATTACCATCATCGTCGTCCTTATCATCGTCCTTGTCATCCGCGTCGCCGTACGCACTCATAATGATCGTAATGAGCCGCGACCGAGGTGTGCCTGCGTGCATGGCGACTTCCTTGCGCTTCTTCTTCTTCTTCTTGCTTGTCATATCGCCTTCTCTTCGTGGTCCTCACGCTTCTCCGGTTCTGCCTACCGGAGTTCCTCCATTAATTCCGCGAGCCGCGAGCATTAGCATGTCGTTAGCGTAGCTGCGCTCTCGCGAACGTATGAAACCATTACACTAGCCTGCCTCTGAGAGATCTCTTACGACGAATGATGTCGAACGTTAGTAGCACGTACTCCTATCTGCATGCTCGTCCGACATGCACACCTCCTCGTGTCACGAGTCAAGGCTTCCATTGGTCGAACCATCAATCCCATTCATCATGTTTCTCATGCATGCGCACATTTGCGACTTGAGAGAAATTTGCCTCTTCGTTTTTTCTTCTCGTTTTGCGATGTTGGCCGTACCAGGAAGATTGTCTCTCTCCTCTTGATAGATCTCACCGATTTATTGTTCACTATATTTATGATATTCACCTTTAATCCTTTAAACTATCCGATTAAAAGTCAGAAATTAAATTTAAGATAAAAAATGCAATAGCATACTTATTTTTAGATGTCAAATATAATTATGGTCTCCTGGATTTTCCAGGTACATCGAGTACTTCAGCGGACTGCTGTCAGGCTCTCTCAGGATCAGCCAGTCGCCATTGTACCTGACCCACCTGACAGTCCTCGGAGTGCCGCTCTTTGAGCCGACGGGCTGTCGAGCCTTTCTTAAAGTATACGAAGGACTTACACCGGTTTACACCTCGGATCTATATTCGGTGACGAATGCGCGCGAATTTACAGTTAATCTCGGCGGACTTCGACTGAGGGGTGACATCTTGGTCAAGTGCTATCATAGGGTATACTCGAAGCAGACTCGAGAAGTCATGTTTTCTCTCCAGGTAAGAAAGTAATGTACACAATAGATGATATTTTTAATATATAAATATATTTTTATGCTATTAAAAATTGCCATTACAAAATTTTTATTTCTCAACTTTGTCACAATGTAATTTCGTAATATTTGATTTCGCATATTTTCATAAAATTATACAATATTGAAATCTGTATCGAATAATATCGATTCAATATCCATTTGTGTCATTATATCCGTCTCATACAAATACATCATGCATGATGCATTGATGATGAATCTATTATAACACACAAGTGACATGACGTAAAATCAGAGGCATAAATGATAGCTTATGCAAAGCTATTCGCAAATAGTTACAAGGACAATGAAGTAGATCTGCGTGTTCGGGAAAAAAAGACGATCAACATTTGCGCGTTAGTTTTATGCCTGTTGGGCAAATAACGTCCTCTGAAAACGACGCAACGATCGGCTAATAACTAGATACGCTTTTTCCTGTACACGGGAAAAAAAACCAATATCTAAGAATTCTGTGAAAAAATACATCGCGCGCGATATGTTACATCAAGTTTTATTTTGTTAGAGTGACAAGATGCAGAAAAAAATCGCACTTATTTAAATTGATTGATGTTCTAATGTATATATTTTACGCAGAGCAACAGTAGCATTTGAATTTGCATACTTGCAATATCTCTCTTATAATTGATCTCTCTCTCTGCCGCATTTTACATCGATAATTTATACGCATATACATATATTAGAAATCGTGTCGTTTTTCTGAAAAATTTCACTTTTAGAGTTCCGTTAAATCTTCAGCAGGAATAAATCAATTGCAAACTCTTCAGAAACTCTACAAACACGAGAATAGTTGGTAGCGACGTACTACATAACTTTAAGTAAGATTAATCGTTTCTACCAATCAGTGATTACGTCGTGCATATTCTCACATCGACCATTGTTCCCTTAGTTCCACACGTGCGTGATTACGGAGAACGTCGTCTCCTTCCCGCGATCGGAACTCGACGTCGCCTGCGACGATCCTCGATGCCCGCCCGACAGCGTGGTGACACTTTACTTCGCCACCGACGCGAAACGTCAGGACGGCCCAGTCCCAGCGCCGACACCCGCCGTGCCGCATGCATCGGCTCATCACGATCCTATCCTGCATTGGGACAGCTACACGAATCTCGAGATCAGCGACGACGGTGAGTGCGAATCTCTTCATGCTCTTAGCGTGGCTTTTCGAAAGTGATAAGGAAAAGTTATAACTCATCTTTTAGAGCACACACAATATAATTCAAAATCAAATTTCTTAAAAAGATTTATCATAAGTGTCATAATTAATAATTAATTGTTGATTATTTTGTCTTGATTATTAGTATCTGAACAATTGTCATACAAGTTAGTTAAAATCCCATCTCTCCCACATAACATTTGCAGATATTTGGCAACAAATAAACGAGATTCTAATCTCAGCGAATATGAAATGACATTGCTAACATTTATATTAACGTGTTCATGTGTTTTGTTTCTAAATCGCAAAATACATAATATGATGGATATTTGAGCATTCTATACACGATTTAAATAATTTATACACATGATGTTGCAAGTAAACACAAAGTAACAATAATGTAACGTCAATGTTATCATTTCGTATTCAACAATATAATTGTTACATTCAAAACATGTTATATTGTAGTTGTATTGTTGAGTACGAAATTATAACATTGACAGTATATTACTGTTACATTGTGTTTACTGGGATGAACTGTCTTGTAATGAGATATTGATTTTTACGTGTTAAAATTGCATTTGGATTAGACAAGATATAGAATTTTATGTAAAATCTGAGTTCTACTGTGCCAATAACATTAGCAGATACTTGGCAATAAATAAACGAGACTCAAATCTCGGCGAATGTGAAATGACATTGCTAACATATATGTTAACGTGTTCGCGTGTTTTGCTTCTAAATCGCACATAAAATACATAAAACGATGGATATTTAAGTGTTTTATATACGATTTAAATAATTTATACACGACATGATGTTGCAATAGAAACAAGTTTTTATTAAATGTTTCTTGTTCACAATGTGATTCTTGAGAGTGGAAGTCGCTAGAGTCTGTCTTTTGTATATCTCGTAAATTTAACGATACGGACTTGCCGATTAATTTATCGATATCGTGAAAGCCGCGACCTGCGGCTCCACACCAGGGGAACTCATCGTCGTCGAGTAATACCCACTAATTTTCGTTGTAATGGCACCCAATTAACCTCGATCTGACAGCGAGAGCTAGTCAGAAATACAACTTGGCTAGTGTTCACGGCAAGGGAGGGAGGGAGCGAGCTAGACGAAAGAGCAGCAGTCAGTATAGTGCATTTAGAACGGCTGACTAACGCCGCCGGAAATATGTTCTGCCAAGTGGAAGGAAAATGGCGGTTTATCGCGACGAGGGCGATTTCCACGGCTGGAAATAGATCAAAGGTCGGCCCGATGGATGGGCAAGGTCCATCGTGTCAGCTGCTTCCGAGTATAGCGTTTCTATCCTGTCGTTGCCTATTTCACATCTTCACTTTTCTCTGGTGCCCCAGTCTGGCTTTTTAATGAGATGATAAAGTGGTTGTCATAATGAATACTCGCGATGTAGAATGTATTTTCTAAATTCGATTAAGAACATGACGAAAAGAATAACAATTAAAAACTCTTTCATGTATAAAAATGAAGAATATTCATTAAAATCTTACATAAAAAGTGGGACTTTCTAAATTAATTTTCTCAATTCAATTAAGATTACTAGAGAATTGTAATGTATGCTTTTCAATTTCTCTTTAAATCCTTTCATTTAATTCTAACAATTGAATTAATAATGCCGTTCGCTGTTCAAACTAGTGAAATCTTATTAACGAAAAAAAGAATTGCATTCGTTACACGTCTTTAGCCATGCTTAGCAAAAGATAATAGGATCTAATATAGCGATTTGTTCTGCTCGATATACTACTTTAATCGAGACGATTGCGTCATCGCCATGATTCCTCCAAAAGCACGCGCCGGCAACACGGAACGACCAACGCTCTCGGAGTCAATTCGTTTCGTTAGCGATCGGCCGGTGGGTTCCAATAAAGTTGTGACCCAAATTGCGCGCAATGCTAAATCGACGCCGTTTGTTGTACTGGGACGAAGAGTGACGGCGGACGGGAAGAAAAATGGAGGGTGCCCGTGAGCGGCGTGACCCTGTGGCCGAAGGGAGACGAATAGATCAATGGATAGGTTGCGCCGATTGAATGCCGGTAATTTAACCGTAATACCGTACCGTCGGTGACCCATCTGCCGGATATCCACCCCCTCCCTCCCACCCTCTATTTGGCCGACTGAAGGGTGTGACCAAACTGAAATCAATTCCACCTCTGGGTAGCCAGATATCCCCGCGAGCAAAAGAGATATTCGTGTATCCCGTCGTCGTCGGAGCGCGATCGATTATCGAGATCCTTCCGCATAACTCGGGACCAGTTTCTCCCCTCCAAGTTCCGGTTATTCGAAAATTGATATAAAATGTAGTTTTGAATATTTGTTAAAAATAATTAAAGCTGACTTAAACATACAGACGTGGAATGTACGTACTAATCGTTCGCTATAAAACTTTTAAAGTGAAGATTTCATTTCCGCGCCGGTGAACAATCATGCAAGCTATAAAGCGAGCTCGGTCGCACTCGCGACTTGTAAACTATCTCGACAGGCAACGCGCGGTTTCCCAAGCCGTTCCCCTTAATTGTCCCCGTATTGAGCTCAGACGTTCTAAATCACACTTAAATCGTTCCAGTCCCACTCGTGCCGTCAAGTATCGAAGCGATTTGTCGCCGGCGGGCGCGCCCGCATCAATTGGCATTCGAGCCTTCGGATTTGCGCCGCTACTTTGTCTAATGATTTAATGCGAGTCCGCGCTTGCGATTTTCCTTTGCTGCCGGGTGAAAGCAAACAGTTAACGGGCAATGTATTTTCACGTCGCGAGACAACGTTTACTGGCACGAAGGGAGACGAGAGCTCTCTTCCCATCGGCGAATCGACGAGTGTAACGAACTCCGATCGAGGCGAGTTTCTTTCAGGCTTCCGCCTGACGGAAGCGTCGCGATGCCCACACGTTGCACCCACGCGAGTATGAGTTTCCTATGGCAGTATATACTCACACCAACGATCTGCTTTAATGACCCACTGAGTTATATGAACCAGCGCGAAAAAGTTTTTCAACTCCTTTGATCGGGTGACATGCGAAGCGAGGCGAAAATGTAATGAATCTTCCATGTTTCCGGGTAATTTCATACGAATCCAGTTCGATCCCTGGGGTTGACCTGTTTAAGAAACTGCAAAATATAGCGAAGAAATGGAATTAGAGATAAACCTGTTTAAATTAAAGAAAAAAATCAAAAAAATATCCGAGAACAATTTATATATGCGCTGAAAACGGAAATAATTTTTCAATAAAAAAATAGATATTTGAATAAAGATATAAATATAGATATAGAAAGGATAAAATTAAAAAGTAAATAGAGAGAGGATGACGATAAATTGAATTAATTTTATTAATAAGCAGGTCCCATTGCGTCAAATCCATCACGTCGGACGTAACAAAAGTCGTGGATAGTGTATTGCGTGGAAAGGGATGGAAAGCGGCACAATATAGGAGATTTTCATGGTGGTGGGGAGTCTGTGGGTTTATTCTTGGCGTCAAGACGCCATGGATGGGGATAGAGCTTAACAGTTTTCGCGCGCTTCTATACGTAACCGCACCGGAGAGTCTCAGTTCGATTCTTGAGTCTCCCGTGACCGATAGTGTTCTCTACTTAGTACACAATTTAGTATTCCTATCATTTACATCGATAAACACGAGATTTCATTGGTGATTATGTATAATTATGCTATTGCGACAACTGCAGAATCGTGATTAAACTGGCGAAAGTGGCGAGCGTTTCGAGTAAGCTGATTTTATTTTCTTTCTACTAACAGCGATTTAAATTGTGTTAAATTTATTTATTATATTTTGCAGTTATTTAAATAAATATTAAGAAGGAATCTTAAGCTTTTATATTTTAAATATTACTTTCTCAATCTCCTATTATTACTTAGAATTTGTAGATTATTAAAAGCGTAATTGTATAATTTATTATATGCTACATTTCGAAATATTTTTTCTTGCCACTTTCTATTATAATATTGTGACATTTCACGATAATCATTCGTTCAACGTGATACTCGCGATTGGAGATTGACCTTAATTTTACGGTCTACCGTTAAGGCGACACTTCACGCAGGATAGAGTCTTTTGATCCAAAATTGGCGAACCGGCTTGACCGGGCTACTCTCGCTCCGAGAATCGCCTTCGGACCGTGCAACGAGAAAGTTGGTTCTTGGAAAGTGTAGATTGAGCTTGATCTGAGAAAACACCCCATAGTTGGCAACTGCGGAGATATATATGTATGTGTGTGATTTCCATTCAGAATATATGTAATTTCTCTGTCCAAAAAAAAAAGAGAAACATTGTCAGCAATCAATATCCTATTACAATTTTTTTATCTTCTTCCCAATATAGCTTTTTTGTTCACTTATTGAATATTCATTTATATGAAGGCAACTCTTATTGTATAAACATTAGTTAACGTTTTATTATTTTATAATATATTATTTTTTATATTATTGTAGAAGATAAACTTTGAATTGAAAAGACATTGAAGTAAGAAAAATATTAAATAAAATTAAAGAAATAAAAATTTGCTGGAGAAATGAGCTGTTGAAATATGAGAGTAATGTTATATAGTAGCGGACAGCAGCAAACAGATGTCTGGTTTTCGCACGCGTTAACCACTTGACGCGCGGCGAGCTTTTAGCGCTTGATAGCCGTATTAGATTGTAACTTTTTTCTTTGTGCTCGTATATCCTTCAACAAGTAAAACGAGCGTTTTGTCGATCCTCAAAAATCCCGTTCGTGGGTCAACCTCAAATCTTTTGTTTGACCGAAGAAATTGTGCGGTAAAACAAGAAGAGAAAATCTCCGCTTAATAAGAACAAGAGAAAGAGATAGAGGTGGAGCGGTGAGGACAGAGAACAGAGACAAGAGCCCATTGTCTTGTCGTTCGGTCGTACGTCTTCCCGCTGTTACGTCACCATTGTTTACTCCAATCCTGTGCAGCTTCCTCCGTACAGGGCCGCCTCCAGCAGTTTTATTTTACCACTTCGATGCCCATTGTACGAAGAGAAATCGTTTTTTGCTTCGGCTAAATGTCAATACCGAAATTTCCGGTATTGCTCGTGTTGCATGGAACAGAATAACCGTTATTCCAAATTGAATTGATGTGTTGTAATCTTCCGAGGAAAAGATTAAAATTTTTACGATCTTGAAATTTGATTCCAACTAATTTTACAAAGTGTATATAGTAAGATGATCAGAATTAATTAAATTGTACCGAAAGGTGGTGATTGATATGTTACAGGGAGATTGATATCATAGAGTGATATAAATTGAGTATAACATTACACGTTCAGAACCACGTGCTATAAATTTATATGACTTCCCTGCTGGCAGCGCTGTACTATCGATTTAATTGATCATTCCTGGCATCTGTTGATCGTTGATAAAGAGATGCCCAAGTAAATGGCGTCGCTTCGCATTCGCCGTGTTACCGAGACGGACGCATAATGCGTCATGTCATCTTACGCACAAATCGTGCACACGTCCTTGTCCCAGATTGGCTGCCTAGGAATACACCGCCGTTTGCCGACGGTGGCCGACCAACTTTTCGCTCTGTCTTCGTTGCTCGACAGTAGAAATAGCCACGTTACGCTCGGACGAGCGCGAGGCAGTAAATCGGTGGTCGCGATCTGCCAGTAGTTCACCCGCCATACATCGGGACCCTTCATGGATGCCTAATTACTTGTCTGAGAATAAGTAAATAAAACCGAACACAATATATCCCAGACTTATTAGACTTAAGTTTATTTTTTTTCTTCACACTGTAAACTCCTATGGATTGCCACTGCTCCTACTCAATATTCGATTAATTTGACTGAAACAATGAGATAAAATTAGCGACATATTGAGTAATCCTTACTCAATATATTGTTAATTTATCTAATTTAATTTTCATGTTAGTCAAATTTTTACCTTCCTTTCAGTCAAAATTAATGAAATATTGAGTAGGAGCAGTGACGACTTATGGAATAGTTAAAAATGACTCAAATTGAGCATAATTTGACACTACGAGTTTAACAGTGTAGAGGATTACATAATTCTGCGAAAGTGTTAATGCTGTTTCAGACGATTGGACTATCGAGCGTCAATATACGGGGCGAAATGTCAACAAGCTTCAATTATTTCGACCTTCTAGGGCTGTCTCGCAATCTTCGTATCAATCTCAATCTTACATGTTTTATCGTTGTACCACTTTCAAAATCAATAAATTTCTTGTCATTAATGCAAACGCTGACACGTCGATAGTTCAGAAACAAACATGGTGCATATCAAGCGATCTAAACGATTGCGGTTAATTACCGGTTGTCGAAGCTTCACGTAGCGCAGGTGACGCCGCGATAACATAACACAGTCCCTATATGGTATGGCCTGTAATGGCTAAATAAGCAAGTGACGCGTAATAATGGTGCTGCCAGGTGAACCAATTATGTTCTAAATGCATCCCACGCGCGTTTATGCAGATCGGAGGCGATTGCGTGCCACGTTATGCGTTATGATCCCGGCGCCTAATATTATTAGGCTATCGGGTAGCGAGGCCAACCTATTCTTGTTTAACGCAGCATATCCGCGCGATGCAAATGTGCCCGCCGCGCGTGCTCCCGTTCGTCGTCGTGATGAGCAATCAGCAGCAGAATCACGTATCACGCGCCCGAGATGCAAGCGTCATGTGCCAACCTGAAACGTATGCGTGCGATTGGGAACTCATGCCACGCGAATCTTACGTGATGAATACGTTTCCGCATCCGATGCGAATGCTGGCGTATTGGCGCTTGGAGTGTTGTAAATAGCTTCTAAGTAGCTTTTTTTATCTAAGCTTTCTGATACTTTTGTATCTTCCAATTTAGTGACAGATGAAGCGTTTTACTGATATATAAATATGGAATTTCCTGAGAATAAAGCTAATCGAATATCTCAATGAATTTAATCACATTGAAAACAAATTCTAATTAAAAACGGATGAATCAAGAGATCTTGTGAGATTGATCAAATATTCTGGTTATTATAAATTATAAAGTATTGAGTTCTATAACCAGAATATTTGATCGATTCTACAAGATTTTCTGATTCGTCCGTTTTTAACCGAAATTTGTTTTCAGTGCATTAAAAATATTTGAGGAAATCTCAAATTTATAACATAATATTTCTTGCTAAAGTCTCTTATAATCAAGCTCTACTATTTCATGAACGATAAAGGCAGTACATCATAACCGAGTTGTAAGTTGTAAGTTTCACGCTCGGCAAATTCTAGCGGGAACATCCAGGAACTACGTGCGGTGATCATAATATATAAGCGATCAATCACTTCGATTTAATGCGCAATCCGCGCGATCGTAATTGGCCCTTAACGATAATTGCACCCTCCGTCATAATTTTATCTCATTGTCGGCGTGCGTCGTTGTCCCGCGCTAAGCGTTAGCGCATTAGCATTCGTCACGAGCACCTGGTACACATGTGACGATCGTGAATGCGCGACGTCGAGGTACGTGCGTTCGTTCGAAAGAAAAAGCGCATTATGACTCGCGTGCCGCACGGTAAGCAAGAGGGTGGTACTTGCGAGCCGTTCTTACTCGCGCACACGTGCGTACGTTTCGGCGCGCCGAACGATGAATTATTAATTACCGGCTATTCATTCACGACTACCGTAGCGTCGTAACGTAACGGCGAGACGCGGCCCAATTAAAGCCGTGAGAAAGTACCATGGGAAGAGGGAAGAAATGCGAGGAGCAGTAAAAAAAAAAAAAGAGAAACTACTTTCGGCCAATGTATGATCATACTAATGTGAAACGCTTGAAGATAGGGTTCGGGCTAATCTCCGAGGAACGCGTTCTGGAATCTTGTCGAAACAGACAATTCGCCAAATACACTTGACGTACGTACGTCTTAATGATCTTCCGAGCGAGCCATTTGAGCGGCCACGGTTGGCACCGCGGCCCGCCTTTCCCGTGCCGCGGCCTTTAATTTCGGTATCGTAGCGGCACGGTGCAAATCGCCAGCGCTCGTCAATTTGGTCTCGATCCCGAGTGCGGGAACCGTTTTCTCGTGCGCGCCAAATAACGGCGGTGTGCGTGCGTGCGCGCACGGGATCGACGTGTGCGATCAGAACCGCGCCGAGAAAGACGACGAAGACGACGTAGCCGACCGGCTTGCGCCGGTGGGCCGGAGAGTTGCCGTAGAAGGACCGGCGACTGGAGGCCGTACGACCGAGTAGAGGGGTCTCCGCCGAGAAACGCGTTCCGATACACCCATACCGCGGAACGGGACGCGCGCACACGTGCACATGTGCGATCCTCCACGTAATACGAGGAAACACGTGCAGCAGTAGTACGTTACCAATGCGTAACGGAGCGGCGGCTGTGCATATGAGTGGAAATGGCATGAATCAAACGAGCTCGCGTTCCTGTCGATTGTCTTCCGTCCGAGTATAGATACACTGGAGAAAAAAATTCTGGTTAAAAACGGACGAATCAGAACAATCTTATAGGATTGATCAAATATTCTAGTTATTATAATAGAAATTCTGGTTATTTTAATAGAACTCAATACTTTATAACTTATAGTAGCCAGAACTCCTATTATAATAATCAGAATATTTGATCAATTCTACAAGATTTTTCTGACTCGTCCGTTTTCAACCGGAATTTTTTTTTCAGTGTATATATGCACGAAAATAAGAGCCGTCAATGAAATCGTCGTTTGATAGGCATGCGCACATTTATTTGTACGCGCGCAACAATTCGATTTCATATTCGGCGCTTTTGATTTATTATAACTAATTATAAAAAGATGACGTCCTTAAAGAGCCATCATTCGAGAAAGTACTTGTGGCCCACTTACACAAAGGTGCTTCAGAAAGTACGCACTCGAATCGATCTTACACGTCAGCATACGTCCTAAATACATACGCGTTTCTCGTACCTGAATTTCAATGGAACGTTGCGTGTGTGCATCTCGAAGGAAACGGAGTTGCGCGTCTCGGGGTCTGCGAAATCGCGGGCGTACATATCTGCACGCACGTGATCGCTGTTTATATGGAGCTGCGACGAGGAGAGGCAGCTCCGAAACTCCATATCGCCAACTACATGCGTAGGATGCAGGCTTGGCCGCCGATGATGATGACGAGGACAGTGGTGGTGGTGGTGGTGGTTAACGCGAATGACGATGGTGGTGGTGGTGGTGGTGGTCGTGATCACTATCGTATGGCATTTGCAACGCACAGTGCCGTTTCTGTGCTCCCGGTGAACGGAACACGCGTTGTTTTCTCGTTAGTCGTTGAGTCTTTCAAATAAGTCGCTGAAGAAGTATCAATAGCTTCACTAGTTGGTGCGTGTCTTCATTAGAAAGCATTCTGTGTTTGGTGCAACTATTTGATTTCTATGGCTGAGATTTCAGTTTGATACACAGTTTTTGGTACGATAATAATAAAAGCCTAATCGCAACGAATGGATTAGTAATTAAAATTAAGCTATAAAACTAAACCAAAATGAGCCAAAAATGAGATACGACAAACTCAAAACAAATTTTCGATCTTTTTAAAAATATTACAAAGTTTAACAATTATTTTGTTACGTAAACTGAATAAATTAAATGTAATTATTAAAATCGCTTTTGATCGATTTTACGCTCATAAATTAATTTCATGTAAGTAAGGCGCTTTACGAATCGATAGTCTTAATGATAGTGTTAATAGAAATTCGCGCGAGTCCCTACATCTTCCCTTTGTGGGGCTCCCTACGGCTACCACGCCTCCGTCTCTCGCATTTTTGTCATCGGTTGCGGAACGTGTACCCCTGACCGGATCTCTGTGCCCACTTCCCATCGGCTTATGCATCTCTATAAGGCTGTCAAACGAGTAATTCATCCCTATGTCTTTTTTCTCTCTCTCTCTCTCTCTTTCACTCCCTTTTTCTTTCACATCCAGTACTACTTGCTCACCTCTCCTCTTTTCCCCCGTCTCGCTCCTCGTCGTCCATTTGAAGATAATGACGGCCTACTATGCCAATGAATAGCATCCAAAGGGAGGATGCTAAATTTTAGTACCTTGTACATGAGCGATCTCTGTCCTTCGCCGAGATGGAGGACTAGTGAAGGACGGGGAAGAATAAAATGGTTATACGATGCGAAATGAAAAGGTTTTTTTGATATACGAACACACGCTGCTATTGTATGTATTGAAAAATCCACGTGGGCGGCTGCTTTGTTATGCAGATCAGTCGCTCGGTTAATTATGATAATCGCTTCGTCCGCTACGAAGTTGAAATTAGAGATTTGTAACGTTTGAATGAATATCAATGCATTTTTTAATTTTATTTATTTACGAAATTAATTATCTGCAAATATATTATTAAAAAGAAAATTTGTGTTTTTATGTAAATGGTAACATAACTTCAATTCAATGACTACATTATTAAAACCGCTGTCGATCTATTATATTATTACTGAGACTTTACACAATGCTAATAATATCGTTTTCCATAAATTTTCTCTTAGAATTTTTTACTTTTTCATTACAAACCCAAGGACGTAAGTCGCCAAGAAAGTTTCAATTTACATCCACATTTGAATATGCAGAGGAAATCCACTGGGCATCGTAAACCTGTCAAACTCGCAGGAGATCGCATCCTTAAATTTCCCGTAGTCGCTACCATATCCGCACGCGCGCGTGTCGCGCTTTTCCCGCCCCTAAATTCCGCGGTTAAATCATAGCAGCGTGGCTTGTAAAATAAGTTAACAGCCGCGATTAACTATAAATTCGCTCTCGGAACAGCAGGAAAGAGAGAGAGAAAGCGAGCGTGCGAGCCGGCTAAAGCGATGACGTTCTCGCGCGAGAATCTAATTACCATATCCAGCCTGGTATCGGCGAATGCGCTCTGTGCTCGCACGTGCGCGATTCGTTCACGGCAGTAAGAAAGCAGTAAGAAATTGAAATATTGTAGTCGGCGGTTGCTATCGTCATTGTTGTCCTGACGACTACCGATGGTCACGCGACCCACATGTCGTCGTTGCATTTCACTAGAATGCATCCCAGGTAGAACGAGAAATCACAAAGGTAAAAATTACATCAAAATGACACCAAAATGTCATTATTATATCATTTTATCACTGTTTTTAGCGTTATTTTGATGTCAATATGATGTCATTATAATTTTTGTTCTACGTGGGAACAACTAAATAACTGATTCAATGCAGCGTCAGCATGTATAATCATGTATGTATAATCATCGGAGTCTCTTTCGACAATCTAGCTGGGAAATGACAATGAAGAATCGATTAACATTAAACGTTGAAACAAATTTTTTACAAAAATTATTGTATAAAACTCTTCCTATTGTTACTATAATTGTTACTATAATTGTATTAAATATCTAAATTTGCACTGATGACGTGACATGATTAGTACTCACGAGTTACCGATTTCGTCGAAGATAATCGATATTATTTCCACTTTCCGCGAAGACGGTTTCTTGTCACAGAGATAAATTTTATCAGTTTGTACACTCGGACGGTTTTACGACGCGCATTGCGACGTCGATATCGCTGATATCCTCCTTTACGTAGATCTGCAATCGCAAGACTATTATAGGCAATAGTATTAATTAATTGCTATCGCGTCCCACGCTTCGCATTTGCGCAGCTCGCAATCGGCTGCTTTGACGTTTATATTAGGGCACCGGGAAATTTATGTCGCTCTTGCGGAAGATTGTTTGTTCCAGGCAAAACTCGTTAAACTTGTAAATCGGGGCAACGTTAGATGACGGTGATATTTTATGTTGCTTTGAATAAACGCTATCGGGTTCGATTTAAATTTCCTTTCTATGCTAGTCCCTATAAAATACTATAAATTACTTCCTTCTCAAATGCTAAACATTTATTATCTTTCTATGTTCGGACATATTTGCATCTAAAAGGATATATTAGTAAAAACTATATTATTCAATTTGTTATAAATGTAAATTTATTACGTCTATCTATTTTACCATTTCTACCGCAGTGCATATCAAATGCGGGAGAAATTTTAAATCGTAATATTCAACAAATTCCATTCCTTTCAGTGATGGAATTCGAATTTACATATCACAGATGCATTTTCCGCATATATCGGAGACAGTGCTCCGAGACACTCATCCGATCACCCGTTATGCGATCGCTCGCGAAATGATGAATGACGGCGATAAATCGCGCGTGAACCGATTTCGTCGTTGATGCGGCGGCACGCCGCCGCGCGGCACGAGGCGCAAAAAGTGCGACGCATGTCGGAGAAATTGCAATAAGGGTCGGACGGAAAGCTAGTCGACGGTATCATTTGGCGCGATAAATCCCCGGCCGATTCGCGTTGGAGCATGCGGCCGACGGCGACGCCGCTATCCGCCGCGTGATCAGCGGCCGCGGCCGCGGCGTGCAGTTGCAGCTGCGGCCCAAGTGCGCGCGTTAAGCACGCTTTCTGGACCGCGCAGAAATTTATATCCGCATCGCTCTCGGGGTGTACGATAAACGAGAGAGCCGCCCGCGTTTTCGAGCACCGCTCGCGGTTTCGAGGGCAACTCGTCGTCGCCCCGAAGAGGAGAAGCCTCGGGGTTAATTAATATATATATCTTTAAAGATAGTTAATCGTCCCCTTCACGTTACGGCGCGTAATCGCGCTGTTACGGTTGTCTTGTATTTTATGCATACGGAATATAGCGCTATTAGCATTCCTGTCGCGTCGCTATTTTTAGTACGCTCGCGCGTTGCTTCAACGGCAATTTAATCATACTTATGTCGACCATTGCATGTCTGGATTATGAGATGCCTCCGATAATTTAATGGAATCGACCGTTAATGGCTACCCGTCTCACTTTTATCCAAACGATGCGTCAATCTCGAACCCGCAGACGAGCGTCCGGTAAATGCTCCGGAGCACGCAATTCGGCGACGTAACGTTTAACCGGCGCCTCTCCTCTTCGGGCCATTACTTTCACGTGGCGTCGATGAGAACTAGTTACATTAAATCAGCCAAAAATCATCAGCTGTGCCTTCCGGCCGAATCCCTGTTCCTCGAATGCAAGTCCAAGGTGGTCTCCAAGTAGGTGGCAATATAACGCCTTGACGTATAATCCGCAATCTCGAATTTAAGACCATTTAAGAAATTACGGGCATCGTTGGAAATACCGCGAGAGTTTTTACTCACAATAATTGCAAAATATCACGAGTCCTCTCTTTAGTTTTTTTTTTATTAACATAAAACCAGCAAGTTATCGATTGTACGCTAGTACATTTCACGCTTTCATCGCGCCTTCATCAGCACCATTAAATCCCTGTATACAATATCGTCGACGGTCGTGTACCCCATATTCGAGTTTCATCATCGTGCTCTGAAAGAGGCTGCATTGCGATGGCAATAATAATCTTCGATCGTCAGGCAACGAGACAGAATCCTCGTTCTTAAATGTGCACACGTGCGAAAATAGGTTCTGCTTGCTCATACAACGCCGTATTAATTGTAAGACAAATTTTGGATGACCTTTAAATTACTAAAATTTGATTAGAATTGCATGTTGTAATATTCTTTATCATATAATATTATTTATTAATTATATTATTATGCACAATCCCTCTTCAATTTTGAATTTGTGTATTTTTCTTATCATAATTATTCTAAACATTTTATTAACATATTAACACTGTTTCACAAACAAACAGAAACATATAGAATCTCTTTAGCAAATTCATTAGGGTTCAGTATTTTTTAATGCAGTCCTGTTTGCGCGCGTATATATTACAGGCAGTTAAATGCATTTCAACTGGCCAAGGTGGTAGATTAGTCGTCATTGACAGAACGCGCGGGCCGATTCAAGTATAATAAGCGAGAGTCGCTCAAATAAAAATGATTTATACCAGGCGCGATGTGTCAACGAGATAGCGACGACGTGGATTGAATTCAGATGAGGCTTCCCGCACGGCTCTAAGAAATTATACCCGGTGTCCTTCGCAGAGTCTCGCTCGTGATGATCCCAAATTAGTTCGATCGTCGATCTCGATCGCGTCATTATCGTAGCAAACTTGTTCGTAAAGACGATGGTAGCGTTCCGTAATTCATTACGATCATTTATATTTTTTTCGGATTGTCATGAATATGCAGTAGAATTTTTGCCTTCTTCATGACATTAGCAATGACTGAAATATATAGCTTTATAAAGGAAGCAGTGGAGAGTTACAACGCGAAAATACAGCGAACTGGAGACTTGTTAAAACCGCGAGACTTTAGTTAATTAAATCTCTAATTACCTCGACGAATAATAATTTGGTAACTTTGCGACGTTGATATATTTATCTCCTACTCCTCGAGTGAAAAAGTACAAGAGTAAATTTACGCAGAGAGGTAGCGGTTATGTCTTATAAAATATACGATATAGTGACAGATAACATGACACGACACGTTTTACAAATGCCAGAGCGATCGCGTTTCAGCCGGCGAGGTGAGCGAACATATTCCGGTCGGTCAAATTATGTTAAGACCCAGTTAAAAACGCGCGCGTACGCATATCGCCCCGCATAGGCAAATAATTACACCCTAGAAATTCCAATTAAAGCGATAATCTAGCGGCTGCAATAGGCGCGATTGCGTTAGCGTAGAACGCTGTCATCGGGGAGAGACGTAGAGCGTGACAGGGGCCTAAGGCGCCAAGTGCATTGGCCACGCTCGCGTCCCGCGGCGCATGGAATGTCGGATCAAAGCGGACGATTCGAGAGAGCGAGATAAAGAGAACGAAAAAAAAAAAAGACCAGGGACCCAGACACAGGGCGAAAAATAAACCGCCGCGAAATTCCGCGTACACGCACGCGGCGGCTACCGGATACGCATCTCGAGACCGGAGAGAGACCCATTAAGTGCTCCTTCTTATGCCGGAGCCGGAGCATCCCTCGCCCCCGTTTCGTGGCCGTGTTTCACCGCGCGTTTCTCGCGCGAATTCTTTTCCGCGTTGCGCACTTCGACGTGACGTGACGTAGCGATTGTCGGTGCATGATATATAAAGTAGCGAAGACCTCGGCTGTGCAAACCGGACGCGAAGGAGCGCATCGAGTGGCGCCGTAGGAAACATCAGCTTGGGGGTCTTGGTTCATCCGCATCGAATATACAGATCTCTTGGGAATACGCCGTTCTTGTAGGCAGTACTCTTGTCGTGTTGTTAATCCTTCACTCGTCCGAAGCGAATCTCTGCTTGTTTTTCTTGAAAACGATTTCCGTTTTTACCACGTTTCATGTATAGATGTCAGATAAAATACAAAAATGATAATTATTATATGAGGAGAGAGGAAGGGAGAGAGATGCGCTTTTTAGCTTGTCGTCTTTTTTATTATAATTATTATTATCTCTTTAGAGTAAATATGAATTATCGATATATCTCGTAATAATTGGATGTTTAATACTTGGGGAACTTCATAATGTCGCGTATCTAAACTTTCATTTCCCCATCACACTTCCGTTCTCTACGAGTAGATTCGGATAAAGTTTCATCGTTCGCAGAAAGTTTTCCAGTGTGTTCTCGATTTTGTTACTTGTATCTACAGCTGGGTTCGCGCCTTTTTATTTTTAACATTGTTATCCAAGTTCGCTAGAGAGCTAAATAAACTTTTTACCATTATTCTCTTGCTTTCTTTCTTACATTTCTTTTTAACCAGTGTAAATTCTATTCCCAGAAGCTTTCACGCTATTAATAGCCAGGTAACGAGATTTTTAACATGTAGAAGTACCTTTAACGAGAATGTTTAGAATCTGAAAATTATTTCTAGATCTTGGCCACTTACTTTTATTATTTGTTTTTCCGTTTCTATCATCATTAAATTAACTCTATAATATTATTTTATGATAAATAGTTCCTGTGGATTTTGTGAAATTGCGATTTTGTGAAATTTTGTGAAATATCATCAAGATACCCAATTCTCATTTTCCTGTATCTCTACTCGATTTATTACAACGCTATGAAATTGTAAAATTTTTTTTAAGTACAGCTAGAACGTTAGCTTATAAGCGATTATCATGACATAAAATGTCACACCATTCTTTTTCTTTCGCTCGAGTATTGCGTCAATTTACCACTGATCCGTATTATGTCATGGTTGAGTAATTCGCGCGCTTTAGATGACGTAATCCTTGCGGTAGGTTAGCCCTGTGTCACGAGGTCACCGGGAAAAAAGACTTTGTCGAGGTTGCGCCCCAAGAAAGCGGCCACAGCGCTGACGGGGATCAAGTAATCATGGCTGGTCGTAGACTTCCAGAAACCCTTATTGCGAACTTGGTAACTACAATGGGTTTCCAAGAATTAACGTAACGTTGACTATTATCGCTTAAATTGCGACATCGACTTTGTAAAAGACTCATTGTGAACATATTTGCGCTAATTTAATTGTAACGGTTTTAATCAAATAAATTAATTATATATTGTAAAAACATTTACATTGATATTAGGATCATATAAACACACGAATTTTAATATATTTACATTTAATATACGAATTTTATATTAAAATTAGATTTCTAAAACTTTCAGACAAAATTAATGAAAAATTTGTATCAAATTATTATCATTTTCCTACTTTACCATGTAAATAATTAAGTTATAAATTTTTTTTATTTTAATTACATATAAAATACTTGTAATATTTTGAAAACTGATCGAACAATTAGCTCCAAATGGTATGATGCGTTGATAGAAAGAGGAATGTATGTAATAGATGAGTCTTAATTCCCTCGTTGCAATTCGTACTCAAGAGCAGCGTCAGTCAACAATTTATGGCTGGCGGTTGTTCCTCTAACAAGCTCCTCGATTTCCCGCTCGCGGAATTATAGTTCACGCGGGCGCCCGCAGATGTTCCAACGCAAGAAGAATTCGAGATAATTTATTTGCGGCTTTACTTGTTAACTTTACACGAATACTGTCATTGCCATTCAAATCTACAACGTTGTATTTAAATAATTATATTTAATATTGATTAATTAAATTCTTTTAAATGCAGTTCAAATAAATTATCACACTTTTGCTTTACATGATAATGTAATTGAAATAATATAATATAATAATATAAACAATTTAAAAAAAAAATCAAAAATTAAAATATACAATGTACATGCAGTAAAAACTGAAATGTACGCTATTTTCTTTTCAATTATTATTATTGTTTTATGATATTTGAATGCATGTTTTTTTTCTAGAAGGCCGTGAAACCCCACTATCGCCACCACCTCCTTCGAGTTCTTCAGTTCAGACTTCACCTCGTGGCTTGGGTTATACCTGTGGTCCTATAGATGGGTCCTTATACGCCGTGGTACATCAGAGCGCTGCAGGAGGTGCTCGCGGCTCGCCATTGACGGTTTCTATGGACAGTGGCATAAGTAGTGCACCACCACAGAGACCCAGCCCACCAGAACCCGAGCCGGAAAATCACGCTCACGGAGACCTCGATAAACTTCTTCATGATATGATGCTTACTGTCGAGGTAGGTTTCTGCCAATTATGTATAAATAATTGCATTTGAGCTTAGTATTCAGAAAAATTAATAAAAGATATCCGCTATTTACATTGCATTATGAAATTTCTTTACAGTCTATGCCAGATCCTCCGACAGATGACTACAATCGCGATCGAAGTGAGAAGATGTACATTCAAGAATCACGTAGCTACAGCAGTCACGGCAGCAGTCATCCAACGTCTACTTATTCTACTTTGAAGGATTCCTACAGAAGTTACGGGGCCGGTAAGGAATCGAGTCCGCCCTATAATTCAAGCAGCAGCTACAGCACCCTGAAGAACGAGTACAGAGATTCGCCGAAGAGCATCGACCATCGTGACTTCGAGTATCGCATGTCTCCGGATCGGAAGATATCCGAATCCTCCAACGACTCCTACAGGAAGCACGCGGATTCCTTTTCACCGCCTGGCAACATTGACTTCATCGACGAGGACATCCCCTATCACGCCAGGCAGACCAGCCAGCCGTTCTCGTACGGTGCTACTACCGACATGATAAAACATCAGAAACTGTCGTCGCCGTCGTTAGTGAGGAAGGCGTCCGTGCGAGGTATCGCGCCCGTCGTAGATTTCGAGGACATCCTTGGCGAGAATCCTAGAAGACCCATCAGCCCCCTCAGTCCCCTCAGTCCCAATACTCCGGATCCGCCGCCGGAATTCGCAAATGGACCTGTAAAAAGTGGAGCTGATCACATCGATGGGTAAGTAACACTTCATCTCATAAAATTTACTTATATTATACAAAACTGCTCTTTTTGTATAGTTAAAAATTATTAAATATATTAGGTTGATTCATAAAATAAATTCTGCTATATATAATTATTGAATCTTTTATTTGAGAACCCAATATTAGTCACAGAATCTAATTATTTTTTTGTCAATTAGAAGTAATTAAGAATATATCATTTAAAGCTAAAGAATAAATACGAATCAGTATTTACATTATTATATGTTTTTTAAATGTAAAGATTTAGTTTGTGGTAAAACTAAACTTATTTATGAATCAACTCAATACTAAAAATAAAATGTGTATAATAAGAACGTTGAGATATTTTTGTTTTGTTAGTCTAAAATTATGTCGCGGTTTATTCTCGGAGCTTTATTCTTTCTGCAAGATTATTACTCGCTTTTACCTCTTTCTTTTAACATTTTCAAGAGAAATTACTCTTTTCACATCTCGCGACACACGATACTTACTGGTTTCGTACTGTCAACGACCGAAAACGGTTTCTCCGCGACGGATAAATAATGTTGCGAAAGTAGAGATTAGACTGGGTTTCCGCGGACGTCGGCAAGGAAATCGCGGCGAATAGGCTGTACTTCTGGCAGAGTTTCCAGACGACGACCGTCGACAGTATGATGTCGCAATGCATCGTCCGAATCGGGCGCCGCAAAAGAACCTCGCTCGCAGAGAGAACGGTTAAGAAATTGAGCGAGCAAGAGAGAAAGAGAGAGAAAGAGAAAGGGAGAGTAGAAAGATCCACGAGTTGGCTATGGACAATTAATAAATTGTCGACCCATACGTGGCTCCGACGCCGTACTTTTGCCACGAATGGTGAACGCGGTCGTCATGAGTCATTGTTCCTAATGCGAATAGAGAGATTTAGCGCCGCAAGTACATCCCTGTTGATGGTCGTGAATAATGTGGGATTTTAAGATGCGAATTGCGAAACATTAAAGTTATACAAAAAATACTACGTTAATTTATTTTAGAATCCAACAGCGAATATATAAGATTTGATATGAATTTGAATACCGTTTCATCAAATTCTCAGGCAATTACATTTTGTTTACAATCCTCTTTAATAAACTAGAAACTCTGGTAAATGAAATATTTATTCTAGAAAGATTTTATTAAATAAATAAAACCAGCTCATGTTAAAAATTATTCTAACAAAAATAAATTGGCGCAGAAATTTAAATCAATTATTTGGTTAAAAATTGTTTATTTATAATTGTTTTTAATGATTTTGTAACAATTTATTTATTTTCGATTTAAAGCTTATTTACAATAGTTAATAAATATATAATAATAAATAGTTATTAAAAATAAATAATTTGCATAATTTTGTTTATACATATAATGGATGTATTGGTAATATTTGTATAAGAGGAATGAAGTTAAGTTAGGTATACATAATAATGTTTCGAAAGAGACTTATTTGTTACATCGCTGTTGTAAATGTAAAGACATTCCATAAATGTATAGTCACTATATAACGCCATTCACCTCGGAGTCATCAATTTTTTTGTACATCCCGAGACTTTCGATCCGGTCTCGTATATTTTGCGAATGAAATCCCGCGCGTGAATGGAGGAGAAAGCGTACGATCGCGTAAAATGAATCTGTTAACCCTGTTCGGTACGATTATAAAGTAACACATTTACTTTTTTGTGATCTTATTAAAATGTGTCAAATTAAGAAACCGATGTCACTGTTGCATATCTTTTTTTTTTAATAATTTTGCAATTACCTACATGTGCAGAAAAATGTTCTTACATTTAAAATTATACGTATATTTTATTTAATATATAATATATTTTATAAAATATTGTACTTTTCACATTATTTCCAACAAAATAATATGTAAGATATTAACTTCACTCTCTATTATTGAATTCCTAAAAAGTTTTTTTAATCTTCAATTCTCAATCTCTACCGTTTCATTTTTTAATTATCTATCTAAGAAAATGTAAAGCTTTACAAAAAAATGAAAAGTTACGGAGGGTTGACGATAGCTCATCAGATTCGTCGAACCGAATATCCGTTCCGTAAAATTCGCATCGTATTGCGCACCACGGAACGTCGTGAAAATAAACGCGCGACTTCCCTCCGCGAACGGAACGATTTTGCGTTGCGCGCGAGCAACCGCGAGATTTCGTGCGGTTATTTACGAAGAGACGTTTCGACTTGGAGAGGAAACAGACGACGTTTACGATCGAGAGGATCAACGAACGTTCGGCAGGTCCGCTTTCTCGCGAGTGAAAGAGACATGACATTTCAAACGTGATGACATCGGAGATTCTTGCTTTATCCGCTATGACTCTTGCTAAAATAAAACGGGACGTTGCTAATGTCGCGTTGCTTAATGAACACATTTTAGAGTCCTTAGGATTGCGACATCGCGACTATACATCGCCCAGGGGAAAAATATGATGGGACTTACGACACGAAGGACCGGTATTTCGGGATACCGCGCGTTCTCTGACATAATTATAAATATAGAACGGATGAGAGGAGAGAGACGTGCTAAATCAGCCCTGTAAAACCATGAAAACATCTCATTCTGCCTCCACCTCATTTGTCTTCATTTATTTTACCCACATTTGATATATCGGGATGACGCCGGCTAGTGAGGTATCACAAATGTTTCCTGCTTGGAATAAAATAATCTTTCGTCGACATATTGTATTACACACATTATGCTATTTTCCCGTTTCTACTAATGTATAATTTTTTAAATATATTAATTAAGTAATGTTAATACCGAAGACATTTTATTGTGGTTTTTGTTTTTATTAGTTATTGTTTTCGTTCTGTAACGCTGCTGTCTTTCCTTCTTTACGTTATCGAGTACATTACACCGAAATGTCCCTTTTTATCTGTTCTTCCAACATCATCCCGGAAACAGCAGAGAAACGACATTCGGAAGCAAAAGTCATTGGAAGAAGCGAGGTATGAGCACAAAAGCCGCACGTATAATTTTCTTCGCAAGCTCCGAGCGTGCATCGTCCTTTTTTGATGGACGCGACTTTCATATCTCGTGGTTCAAACTTTTCTATTGCACACGGAAATCCTTTTCATCCACGTAAAAATGTCGCCGACGGATGTAACGCATTAGCAATGTTTTTCGTCAGACTTTTACATATTCATGTACTTTTACTGCAACTTCACAAATTACGATGTTAGTCAACGCTGCAAGTGGTGCAAGCGATAACTGATAAAATAATGTAGAAAAGACTTATTTGTTTTACATTCTCTTGTCTGCTATCGTTGCATAGCATGTAAAAAAGTACATTTCTCCTATAATTTAAATCATTACTCAACAAAAATTAAATAACAGTATAATCTATTATACTGTTAGTTTATTGTGGAAATAATTTATTATAAAAATAAACTATTTAAGCGTCATAAACATGAAATTATATAGTAAACCTTTATTACTTTTCTTTCTAATAACCAACGAGACCTGCGCGTCTCGTAAATTAACAACTTTATTTTTTATTTTCTTGATAACGAAGAACTCGGTTCAATTTAAAATTTACCCACGGGGCAAATTTACACGCGTTGTGTTGTTACGCAGATGAGATCTCAACGAGCATGCACACGCAATTGCGTTTTATGGCACGCTTGATTTGCGTGCAAGCTGGTCATCTGTTACAATTACTATTGATAAGCAGTGGCACGTACGCTGTAACCAATTCGCTAGCAACAATTTAGGATTAACAATTTGGGTTACGCGTGTAGAATACCAAATGATAACAAGATAACATTCGATCGATAGTTTTCAGGATTTCACATTCTACAATTTAAAGCGGTGAATTATATCCAACAGATAAAAATGTTAAATAAATTTTGTACGAGACACCGTAAACGTGTGCCGTGAAACGGTCGAAGCTGCATAAACAAACCAACAGAGATAGAACGCTGTTTGATATTCATCATGAATAATAGAAAAGACGCAGTATCCCCGTTTCGCCCCGTTTTAATAATACAACATATCGAGTTTGATTTCCAAGAAACACAAACCGATATTTCAATCAATGATACATTTAAAATAAACGCGGATATTCGCGAGAGATTCAACGAATCGGTCAAGGTTGATGCAAGCACACGATTCCAAGCCCTTTCATATTTGATGATATTAAAGTAGCTCTCTACATTTGTTATCCAAGACACGGAGTTATTGCGCGTCTTTATACATGCAATTTTATGTATCGGGATAAATTATTTTTCTCTCGGCGAAGCATGGATGAATTTTCACATTTTCATTCAAAGGAAAAACATTTCATGATTGAAGCTTGAAAATGGCGAAATTTCATTATAAAGCGCAAAAATCTTTTAAACTAAATGCGAACGTGCGAATTATTCTGAATTTCCATATACACGTTGCAATCATTTTTTTATGTAAAAATAATAGAAGTTCGCATCACATTGTTTGCCAACGGCGAATTCTAAAACGATACGCAGTTAAATAAATGCTCTTTTCATTTATAAGTTCACTCGCGAGCCGCAGTTTACAACCCTCCTGGGGGTTGTGCGCGTTCGGGCAAGCATAAATTTCGTTATTGGAAAAAAGAAATCCTTCGTGACTTACGCTGATTGGCTACCGAGGCCGTCGTTTATTATCTCGAAGAACGGTTAGATGTAACGCGCTCTCCGGAGCCACGAGTCGATGGCCCAGGGCGACCCCATCGATCAGGGTGTAATTATCGACGTCTATCGCGGTAGGAGGTCCAGAATCCGGCGTAGTAGAATTCCGCGAGTCTATTCGCAAAGAAGCATATTCTGTCGAGCCTTTGTTACCGGAGTTGCCGTCTCGTATTCCCTACGAAAGCGTAACTTCTCATATTTTCATTTGTGCGCCGTGTAACGCGATAAGTCTCTATTGCGAGATATAAAATTGAGAAACATGGCAATTATCCGGCATTATTTACAATGTACTATTAAACGTTTAGTCTCACAAAGTCTAGACAATGTCTTGCATAAATGCAGTAATATGTAAAGAAAAATATAAAGAACTATTTATCAATGGTCGACCGCAGAATGATCATCAACAATTTGTAATGAGGACAATTTATTGAAGAGTTTTCTATTTTCTCTGTCTATGCTTAACAAAATAATTTTAGTTTCTTGTCTTTGTGCGACACACTTGACAGGAAGACATCAAAAGATTTCGCGATAAGATAGTTCCATTTCTTTTGTTATCATTTAGTTTGTCATGGCTGAGACAGCAGCAATTGAAACTCGCCGCCAGGAGAGATGAAAGGAGCCCCGGTAAGCTTTGGCGACAAGAGACCGGAAACCGTGTCATCGGTGAGCTCAGGAGCTTGCAGAGAGGAAGATTGAGACACGACGGTTACGCGAGCGATTCGGCAGTTCTCGACGATGATGACGACGGGTGGGCAGCGAATTCTGTTTCTGGACAGGTAAGAAATCATTAGAGATTGTTGACTAAATTCGAAAGAAGACAATCACGTGATCAAAAGTAATTGTACGTTCTTACATGAATTTTTCACGGTGAAATAAAAAAAAAAGAGAGCAAAATATTATTCGCGATATTCAATGTAACATGTAGAGACTTTTTTTTTAGTGAAACTGTTAATCCTAGAATGCAAGTAATACATAACAGAAATTGGAGAGAAATAGGACATACTTAATAAAAGGTTAATGTTCCAGCTTGGACCATTTACTTGTTAAGCTTTTGTATTTGTGTAGTATCTAAAACTTTGCCTGTATAAATATGATTCATAACTTTCTCGCAACTCACTAATGTAACAAGCCGCCTATGATTTAGCAGAGCAATATTTACTAACGCGAAAGACAAATCGCGCATTCTGGGATTAACTTTGTTGATATTTACCATTTATCGATTAGCCGTCGTCGAGAGCTGTTTCGTACACCTCCGCACCAGCTAGTCCTCTACTTCCGCAGAGATCAAGCAGCCGGAAGTATAACGGCAATGCCGGAAACGGTGTTCTTGGCAGACCACGAGCGGAGAGTATGAACGAACGGCCGTTTGTTTCTGTAAAGCGTGCTTACGAATATCGCAAGTACGATAGTCAGGTGAGTACACGTGTGCATTTAAACGGGTTCCACGGCGGTTTTTTTTGCTCATTAGATCATTATGCGCGCCGTCGTTTCGAATATTCTAATTGTATATTATGACACATGAGATACACAGGTTTCTACGATACTGTTATATTTTTTATAAGCAACCAGCAAGTAATCGTATTTAAATAAATTAATATGACATACCCCCCCAGAAATTTAAGTAAAAAATAACGTATATATAGATATCAGATTTTATCTTAGCGGTATTTTGCGTTCAGTTTGTAGTAAATTTAATATTTCTTGGATATTAGAAAATGTACGGTTATTGCAAAACTAATTGACATGTTGGCCGACGAATAAGGATAATATTGGACGAAATAAATAGTTATTCACGTGGAGTTCGGAACGGTGGTACGGTCAATCTCGCTTTACGCCAATAAGACGGCGGCAGCACGAACGCTACAATTTAGGCTCCACAGATAACAAGCTAAGGAAACTCCTCCAACAACGCTATACCTTATAGAAATACCGTATAGTTAGACCCTAAATGGCTAGAAACGGCCCCTCTAAAACGTAGACTGTAAGGCGATTACCTATCCGAGATAGAAATCCCCCTTAATCCTTTTTCGTGCTATACTTTCGATGCATTTACGAGAAAAGAAGTCAGAATTGCATAATAAAGTATTCGAAATATTATTAACTTAACTATTTATGCACTGAATTTAATTTAATTTTAAATTTTAGTATATCTTAATAGCAAACATTTATTTTTGCTTAACGTAATATTCATTATGTTACAAATATTATTGATTAAAGATGCTGCTTTAATTATTAATACATTAATATCATAAAACTAATCCATCATTAAGTACGTCATATGTTTATGAAAAAGATCAGAACCGTATATTTGTTACGAATTTAGTAATTTACTTATTATGTAATTTCGTTTTCTTGTTAAGTACGCTTTCGCAATTTTAATTAAAAGTATTTGCGAAAGTACGGAAAATACTGCAGCAGATTATCAGAAAGAATCGTTCTCTCTTTATCGTTATCACTCAACGTGAACAATTTCCAGCTGACGCGGCAGCTGCATTACGACTACGTCGCGTTAACTCGCACCATTAATTAGTCCGTGCAATTAATTAACAACGATTTGGGCTTAAAGCCTCGCTAGCCTGGGTAATCGAGGGCATAGCACTGAAAGGATTAAACGCTCTTAGTTGGCCGGCATGTAGCATAGCGCTTGGCTTGCATTCCAGAGCCCTTCGACATCCCCCCGCTCAGCCTTAGCGGCCGCGCCACCCTTAGGGTTCGCGGCGAGCCAGCAATTGAGTTCCAGCAACGTCGAAAGGCCGCAACAACATCAGCAGCAGCAGCAACCGCCGCGGCCGGAATCGCGCAGCGACAGTTTCGCGCGCGCGGACGCGCTGCTGCGCGAGCATCGCCATCATCATTTGCAAACCGGCGCGATCATCAATAGCGCAACCAGCAACGACCACCCCGAGCGGAAGCAGACGATCGCGATTCAGGAATACGCGACGGCTTATAGTCGAAACGCGCGGCCGGAGTCGAGGACGCGCGTCGCTCATCAGAGCGTCGGGAGTTACAGCTCGGCCAGCAGCAACGACCAGGTGGACGGCGGATTATTAGCGGTGGTCGATCAACCTGACCCTCTCGTGAGCCTCATTCAGTCTCTAGCCGAGATCTCGCCGATCCGCGCGTCCCCGAGCATGACAAAGACCGAGAACGAGCATCCCGCCGGCAGCAATGCAATAGCAGCCGCTGCAATGTCTGCCAGTGTGCCTAGAAACAATGTCACTAATTGCTCCCCTAACCAGTCACCAAAAGCATGGCAGAACTGCACCCAGGTTTGTCGCCCCCCTCCCCCCTGTTCACGCAATTTTCCGCGTAGTAATTCATTTTTGTAACATGCACTCGCCTCAGTTTTCTTTATGCGCGTCGCTCATGCGTTAGTCGCTAATTAAAATTCAACATTAGTATTTCTTGGTATTTCCGAGCTTGTCCAGCACGCCTCGCTTGACTGGTAGCGCGTAGACTGATTGTAGAAAACAGCGATGTGCGCCACTAATCGGTCTCTCGTCACTTCGTTACTCCCCGTCAGGTATCGTCGGACGTGTAATTATAATAATCGTCTCGAATTTCGCACAGCCGCACAATGACTCGGCGTCATCGTGGACCGAGAGGAGCGTTAGTCCCGGAAGTGTGGTCGTCAGCGGTGCCTCGCGGCCGCAAACGCCGGCGTTTCCGGTTCATCCACGGACGCCGTATGTCAATAACGCATCACCAACGGTCACGTTCGCCAGCGATCGCACTTACGTGACGTCCAACAACAGCTACAATGTCAGCAACAATAATAACAACGAGGCTGGCGGAAACAACAACAACAATATCGGGAACTACGGCGCCGAACGAACGATATATATCGAAGAACGAAGGGAAGCCTCGAAGGAGACGGGGCTTCCACCCAAGAGTCCGACAACACAGCGGTAAGCGTTATTCCTCCCATCCAGTGCATACTTCCATTTCAAATATATAATTACATAAAATTGGAAATTAAAAATCCTAAAATTTTTTTTTATTCTAATAGCCTATAATATAAGATTAATGGATTTATTATCTGCGATAATTTTAATTATAAGATGGCGAAATAGACTTTGTGATATTAGATATTAAAAATATTTTCATATTAAAATTTATCTCGAATTTTAACGAGAATGTCAGAACTGGGATACTGTCCGCTCGATACTGGATTTCATAACTTTTATACCAAAAAATTTTATACCAAGCCACACGTAGTATGACGTAAAAGATTTTCCTTCAACACGACGAAAGATCGCAAAACGACGATAATGATGACGAAGGATGATATTCGTGATTCTAGACGCTTGAGTTTCCCGGCAAGCGGGCCGCTTAAACAAACGCATAACAAACGATGGCCGCTCACTAACCAATCGGCGTCGTTCGACTATAGGTAATATATACGAAGAGTCGCGCGAGTGATCATAATTGAATATGCAACAATGGCTTTAGAATTAATCACAGCGATGGAGAGCGTCGCGCCCAAATGTGCACTATGAATGTTTTGTATTATGTTACTAATGTTCGCGCGCGTTGGTACGCTCGGAATGCATCCTCTATCATATCATAGATAATAAATCACGTTTCCTGTGATATTACGTGTAATTAAAAACACTTTCATATTTGGATTTTTTTTCCTTTATGTCTATTAATCCAAATAACATTGGTTTTTTTTTTATGTAATTTCATGATCATTTTACTTGCATCTTTGATGTTTATTGTTGTTACACAAACACTTGTTACAGATTACTCAAAAACTATTGTTTTATGTCTCAGTTGTAATAGGGAAATTTAGTATACTCGATGGTATCATAATCATAAATCGCGGCTACGTATGCTGCCCATATGTGTGTTGCACTTTCGAACTAACAAGAACTCGCGCTTACTCGCATCGTGTGTCATAGAAACTTCTCACAGAGCAAGTATGCTATATCGAGGAAATAAATTTTGTTATTGAAGACCCAAAGTAACACATTTCCATCATCCTCGCTGAGAATTCCTCAGGGGGGGGAAATTTCTTTTCTATCCACCCTTCTCTTTCCGCTTCTCGCTCAGAAACATTCGCCCCGTTTAACTTGGGGAGGCACTCCTTTCGCCTCTCCAAAATTCTCTTCCACAATGTGTATCACCCCTTTTCCGATATTTTCCTCACGATGTATAGCACTGTGCACGAGTCAACCGACACACCTCTACCTGCACGGAAATGTCGGTACGTTTTCGCAGAATATTTTCTAACGTTGCGTTCGGTTGCTCCTTTTGCAGTAAGGACCGACCTGTTTCTCCTGCAAGCGAATCGACGATGTCGCAGCCGCAGGCTGTTTCGCGCAGTCCTGGTACACCGACCCACGTAGAATTCGCCCAAAGCCCCAAGGTAAGCATCACAATATTACGCTACGTTCGTATTATCATTGTTATTTCAATCCCCCATCGTGATGACGGAATAACCGGGAATACACTTAATATAAGAGCTTTATAGAAAGCTTTATATTTTATATTAAAATTTCATTTAAATTTCAATTTAAAAAAATATTATTTTTAAAGATTGAAATTTTTTCTGTTGATAAGTAATTTGGAAATAGATGTCACAATTGAGATAGAATATCAGAAACTAGATCGCTTCATGTTAGCTTCAGGGTAGATATAATATTTTGGTGTATAAATATAGGAAAATGTATTCTTGGAGTAATTATTATTCTTGTTTTGAATTTTCCAGAGTGCTACGTCGTACACATCGATTAATAGTGGAGGTCAGTCTTCACCGCAAGTTCAATATTATAGCTCGAGACGCTCCAGCGTTCACTCCAACACCGAGCCCCAGGAGGTAGCCGACGTTAATGTAAAATTCGTACGCGATACCAGCAGAATCTGGTACAAACCTAATATATCGCGGGAGCAAGGTAATTTTTAAATCTGAAATTACTTTTATTTTTTTCTTGTATAAAACGACTTTTATTTATTATTGTAATGGGGAAGACGGAAAAGAAATTTTATTTAAAATATATAATTTTAGAAATGCAATTGAATGTATAAGTAATAATACTTTAATTATTTAACTTTTTATATATAAATATTTTTTATTTAATCCTTTATACAGTAGCTTAAAAAATTACGATCAAATAGTGCAAGAAATGAGCGTCATGAAACTTTTTTTTAGCAATCTCAATGCTGAAGGATGCGACACCCGGCACATTCGTAGTCCGAGACAGTAACTCGTTCCCGGGTGCCTTCGGTCTGGCATTGAAAGTAGCTACGCCACCTCCTGGTGCGCCTAGTAGCCCACGAGATCCCTCGAGCGAACTTGTTAGGCACTTCTTGATTGAACCAACATCGCGTGGCGTCAGACTAAAAGGATGCGCAAACGAGCCTGTCTTTAGCTCACTCTCGGCACTGGTTTACCAGCACAGTTTGATGGCCATGGCATTACCTTGCCAACTGCTGCTACCCGAACCAGAAGCAGCCGCCAGAGCTCTAGACTCACCTGGTACCAACAGCACTCAACAGCTTCTTGCTCAAGGAGCAGGTAATTAATTTGTTACATTTTTGTTTAATTGACATAAAATATAGTTTAATTAAGGCACAAAATTCTTAAATATTCCGTTTGATCTCCTGTTTAAAGCAAATCAAATTAACTGTAAAAAAGAACTCTAAATTTGATTATTACTTTATTATACATAAATTAATTTATACATTTTAAATATTTTAAATTTTCAGTAAATTTATTAAAAAACTTTCGCTTTATTAAATCAGGAAGAAACTGTTTTCTAAGTATTTTTAATGTTTTTTTTACAGCTTGTAACGTTTTATATCTCTTTACAATTGACACGGAGTCTTTGACTGGGCCACAGGCCATCAAGAAAGCCATCACCAATCTATTCGAGCAAAAACCTTTGCCAGTCGCCACAATTGTTCACTTCAAAGTCTCCACGCAGGGCATTACTTTGACTGACAATGCAAGAAAATTATTTTTCCGTCGACATTATCCCACAAATAACATAAGTTATTGCGGATTAGACACTGAAGAACGCACATGGGAATTCACCAGCGAAGATATCGGAAGACCACTTAGCGCTCAGTACGTTTTCAAATTCATACAAAATTCTTCTAGATTAAAAAATAAAACTATACTATGTAGTAAAATTATTTAAATTTCTTATGGTCAGAATTATAACAGTTGAAAATGTTATTTTATAAATTGTTATATCTATTTTATATTTATATAAATTTGCGTAGAGAAAAAAGGAAGAGAGAAAATTACATTTCTAAATCTTTTAAAATATACACAAATTATTATAAGCGAAAAAAGAATTTGATGAGTTTAATGTTTATTTAAATTAAATTAATTTGCTTATTTCTTTTTTCAGTCGCTGCTTCGGCTTCGTGGCAAGAAAACCCGCTCATAAATCGGACAATCAATGCCACGTGTTCGCCGAACTGGAACCAGAGCAACCCGCCACGGCAATCGTAAATTTCGTGAACAAAGTCATGATGGGAAGCTCCATTGCCAAGGCCAACATTGTTTAAAAATTGCTACTCGCTCGCCACATTCGCCAAGACTAACGGGCACAAACATCATCGCGAATTCGTTAACGGTTTCGCTGTTTATGGTTCATACCGACACATATCTTTAACGCAAAAAATGCAGAGTCTAATTAAAGACAATGCGACTGAGAAGTTGGGGATAATGGGACGAATGATTGATATAATCGATTAATGAAATCATTATTCCGCTGACACGTGGAGGATTCTTTTAAAGAATCCGCTGAAAATGACTGCACGAATTAATCATTACCATTAACCGACTACTCGTATTAAGTCTTCGTGCATCTCGTAGCGTTGAATCAGTAGTACATTCATGTTGCAAACAGTAGGGACGATATAGTTATCGATAATGCTGGAAAGAAATCGAGGATCGCTCTCTTTGGAAGAGAACGAGGGGAATGAGAGACGATACGTGAATCGATTCCATCCTCGCGTCAATATGCAGTCAAAATAAGAAAGTTGTTGTTATGATTATCGTTACTATTGTGACTTAACGTAGCGAATAGTAAAGACATATTGGATGGTCAAGAAAGGTAAGGTGGTCAAATGATTGCATTTAAAAATTTTGCTATGTATAATAAAGTAATTTTATTTAAAAAATTATAAAATTATGACTATTCTGCGTTCTTATTAGTAATAAGTATAAATACAATTCAGCATATATTATTTACAATTTAGTTGTTAAAGTATTTCAAATCTCACCAGATGTTTATCGAAATATACATATTTAAATGATGACACTCTTTTCTCTCTCTTCATTATATATTTTTTAAGAATTTATCTTTTGTAAAATTTGAAAGTTCATGATTTTACCACCTTCCCTCATGATACGATCGATCAGCCGCACGCAAACTTACCGATAGCTCGTAGTCATAGTTGAACAGAATCAACCGTGCTCTTCGCGCGATCTACGAAGGGCATCGAGCATTCGAAACGAGCGTATCTCGCGCGACACTGAGTGCGCTTTTGATTTCGGAAAGCATCTATGCATTGCGCACATATAAATATGCATAACATTGTTACACGTATCATATACACATAACTATCACACAAATGATAACAAAACCTGTGCTCGCGCTTCAAAAATAGCGCTTAATTACATGATTTAGTCTTTGAAAAGCACTTTTTAATTCATTTTATTTAAAAAATGTTTTATAGAACTAATAGCAAGATAAAAAATATATAGAAATTACAGAATTACAAAATAATCGGAATCTGTTATTATATTTTAACTTTTTATTTAATAATTCTGATTTTTGACGAAACATCCACAATAAAATCTAAATACCAATAGGTCGTTAAATAATGCGCGAGCATATATAAATTCATATATTATCATGTTATACTTGAGACTCTCGAGTAATGTTTGAACAAAGAATGTTACGTCGTTTGCAGAGTATATTATACATAACATATACACGCACGTATAAAACCCCCGTGTCATGCTCCCTCGATGTATGAAAGAACGATGTTATAAATAACTGTAAATACGCCACGAGATAATGTCGCCTTAAAGTAAGGCCTCGAGAAGACACCTTGGGAGAAACCGTCGCGAGATAAATGATAGTTCGCGACTTTTGGAAGAAGCAATGCTTTAGGGTCAGCTCGAAAGTCACGCAGATTGGGACGAATAACGCTTTGAGGAGTATGCACGTGACGAGACAGTATCGCGCGTATTCTTTCGGTGAACCCATAGATTCTTGCCATTTCGGGCTCGTGTCCCGTCGAGAGCCCACTCTCGGAGAGTACATCTCGACGGACACGACGATGAGCAGTCAATTATTACGATCGAATCGATTATATTGTAATTACGACAATATGACGGCGCGAAGGGATCGCCGGCGCCCACAGCAGCCGGCCTTCCTTTCGACGTCATCGACTTCTTTGTCTACTTTCGCGGTCCCTTCTACTTTTGTCTTCCGAACGAAGGTCGGTCGAAGCTTCGGCGTTTCCTCCGTGAACTCCTCCACGATCGAGAGAAGGAGGAGCCGTAGTTACGCAATGTGCTAGTCAAAATTCGTACTGTATATTCGATGGTCAAGAAATAGTCAAGTTAATGGTAACCCTGGGAGCCCTATTCCGGGTATGCTTGGCCCTTCAAAGGCGGCGAGCGCAAGGTAATATCACTTCGCGCTAAGACTAGATGTAAAGTGAGTGTAATGTGCTTTGTCTTGTGGATGATGGGCTCGAAAACGACACGTCGAAACACATAGAGACGATTGGGTGCCGCTGAAAGGACTAAGGGCCCGCTTGAGAGAACCGACCGTGTCTTCTTTTGCGTTCTTTCTTTTCTTCATCGTCCGTCTGCCCTTTCTTCTCCGTCTAGATTTCCTTTCGTAAGCGCCCGAACCCGACTAACAGCGTAACATTAGTTTAACATTCAGTCATTATAATAATAATTATTAATATTATTATACTTGTTTATTCTATTCTATATCTCTGTGTACGTTTGCGCAATAATTGTACTATTGCGTGCCGCATGGGTACGCGCGTATAGTTGTAACAACAATAAATCATATTCACAGCGTGTTTGGATTTTAATGTCTACCCTGCTGTTTTACGCCGCTCCTACAGATATGTACATGATTTATGTCAATTTCTTTAGAATAAGAAGTTATCATTGTACTTGGCAAACATTTTAATTTTGATTTTTATCGTACAATTAAAATTATAAGAGTTTTATTCATTTTATCATTTTATATATTCTATTATTTTTCTTTTAATAACTTTAGCAAATCATTATGAAGTAATTTACAATGATTTATTATTCATATATCTCTTATCGATGATTAACGTGTAAAGAACACAAGAACTCCTTATAGAGAGAAATTAAGTTTCTAATAATAATAATAATAATAATAAATAATGTGCTTAATACCGTCTACACGTGTTTAGATTTTTAAAAAGGTTGTTTTAACTGTAGTAATTGCGTAAAGCCATTACGTAGAAGAGTGGATTTAATACATATAGTTACGGTTGTTTGAACACTGATATCGTGAAAACGTGTTTTGCTAACGGCAAATTTACTGACCTACTATGCATTCCGCCATACCAAACAAATTCTCTGGGAATACACTAAGCTTGAAAGTTTCGCTTTACTTATGTTATTTTATTATTTTTGCTAACAAAAAGATTATATTTTTCTGCAATAAGTGTAAAAAATAAAAATAATGTGAACTATACAAACTTTGACAATAAAAAATTTTTAGAAAAGAAAAATTGACAATTTTGAATAAATCAAAATAATGAAATCATTACAATTTGAATTTGTAATTTATATTATATATAAAAAAATGTTACTTTATTACACTGATACTTTATTAAATCTTTATAAAATATAAATTCTTTCCTTTTCTCGAAAGACTAATAACTAACACCAAAATAATGGTACATGTTGAATATAATGTGTCAATTAGCACGTTGTAGATTTCACTATTACCACAAATTGCATGTTATTAGAATGATGTTGAATAATCAGTCAAACCGAATCAATTCAAATCACCGTAAGTCGACATCGATAAATGTAACCGACCTCTCTAACGCTTTGAATATCCCATCTATTAACCCCGAAGCCTTTGATCCGCTGCATGACTGAAGCACGAACGTCATCCACCGCAGAAATGAAATCCCGTAATCCAAGCCCGTGAGGCAGAACAGTGAAACCGTCGTGTTTCACATGCCCGTATGAACCAGCTACTGGTTCCGGCTGCAGGTTTGCCAGTCAACGAGGAACCTTCGAGACGATCGAGCATTCTAGCGGGATCGAAGCACGCCATGAGTAGCGGCGTCGAATCGATCTTGTGCGTGATCCTCGGAGTTTCGGGGATCCTCATGCCGCATTCGGCAAACAGTAATCCGTATCGTAATCACATGGTGACACATTCATTATATGATCACTCGGAAGAGAAAATAATCAAGAACGAAAAAGTTTTGAATGAGGATAGTGGGTTGGTGTCATTAATAAATAATCAAAAGTTTGTTAGTTGGTTTTATGAAATTGTGAGAGATTATTTTTTAATCTTTTAAGAAAGTATCTTCAAAGATTAATAAGATTCTGTGTCTAGACAGGGATTATCTGTGTCTAGAAAACTCAAACAATGAGTCAAAAAGTTAAATAAATTGACATTGTGTTTTTAAGTGATTATCGTTTCAAGTGTATTTTAATATATGATTTCTAGGAAATAAAAATGATTCGAATTCGAAATATTAAAAAAGTTTAATTTGATTTTTATTTGCTTCTTCTCTTTCTTTTTTTAAACGCTTAAACTTAAAAAAAATGAAAAGTAGAGAAAATTTAAATTTATATTAATGTTTATCGGATTCTGTAAAAGAACACAACAAATTGAAATTTAACTTTTACGTAAGAAAATGTAATTATTGCCGTTCACATTTAATTCACTTATTACAATTTCTATTTATTAACTTACATATTGCTTTTGCTAAGTAGCTAACATTCAATTATGTTAATTAAGATGCATCTTTTCATTTGCTATATGTGTTTCGTTCTAGTTTTTCTAAGAGAGTTTTTCTCTTTAAAGGAAAGTAGATCATAGACATATTAATCATGAAAGAATGTTATTGTTTTGCTGGAGTAATTAATGGTGAAAATATAATGCGTTTTTTTTTACATAAGCACAAGAATGGTACTTGGCGTTTAGAAAACATGTGATACAAATATCAAGATGCCATTAAGCATTTTTATAAGCCTTTATTCAATCAAAATATTTTCATATAATATAATATTTAGAATATATAATAAGAATAAATATATAATAAGAATATAGAATATATAATAATATTTAGAATATATAATAATTTAGAATATATAATAAGC